>JAJEJO010049589.1:849191-1006889 GCA_020662805.1 Glaucomys volans
CTGAGCCACATCCCCAGCCCTTTTTTTTTTTGTATTTTATTTAGAGAAAGGGTCTCACTGAGTTGCTTAGGGCCTTGCTAAGTTGTTGAGGCTGGCTTTCAACTCCCGATCCTCCTGCCTAAGCCTCCCAAGTGCTGGGATTACAAGCGTGCACCTCCGTGCCCAGTCCTTCCATTCTTTTTCATCATTGTACTTGAGGCCCTAGTTAATGCAATAAGATAGGGAAAGTAAATGAAGGTACTCTAAATGATATGAATATGTCTTCATTCCCAGATGACATGATTGTCTATGTAGAAAAATCTGAAAGTATCATCCCAAGCTTATCATGCTTGAACTTATAAGCAATTACAGCATGGTTGCCGAATATGAGATTAATGTATAAAAGTCTATCACTTTCCTACAAACTCATAATGAATAAGTGAGTTTAAAACTGAAAACTCAAGACTATGTATATTAGCAACCCCCCACAAGTGAAGTACCTAGGTTTAAATCTAATAAAACATGTATAAGGTCTATATGAAGAAAATTGTAAGGTTCTGATGAAAGATATCAAATAACTAATTGGGGAAATATTTCATGCTTCTGCATAAGAAGATTCAATATTACAAAGATGTCAATTCTTCCCAACTTGATATGTAGATTTCATGTCATCCCAATAAAATTCCTAATTTAATTGGTGGCATTGACCAATTCATTCTAAAGTTTATACGGAGAAGCAAAAAAACTCTAAAGAGCCAACACAATACTAAGAAAAGAGTAGTTAGAGGGCTGATACCATCCTACTTCAACAGTTACTGTAAATATACAATAATTAGTTTGATATTAGTAACAATATATAAAAAGATCAATGGAAGTGATCAGAAGACCCAAAATAAATCCATATAAATAAAGCTAAGTGATCTTTGAAAAGGAGCAAAGACTATTTGCTGTAGAGAAGATTGTCTTTTCAACAAATGATGGTGGAACAACTGGATATCCACACAAGAAAAAAATGACCATGGACACAGACCTTGCAACTTTCACAAAAATTCACTCAAAATGGGTCGTAGACCTATATATAAAAAATGCAAAACAGGATAAGATATAGATGATCCTGTGTATGGCAAAAACTTCTGAGATACAACACCAAAGAAATAATAAGGTGAACTTCATGAAAATTTAAGACTTTCGCTCATGAAAAATACTTTATTGAGAGATGATAATCCACATATTGATAGAAGATATTTGTAAGATGTGTTTGATAAAGAATTGTTACCCCAAAATACAAAGAAGTCTTAAAATTCAACAATAACAAAGGAACTCAATTTAAAAATAGACAAAAATATGAACAGATACATCAATGAAGAAGATAAATAGAAGGCAAATAAGCATAACAAAAATGTTCAACCTCATATGCCATTAGTAAATTGAAAACAAAACAATGAGATATTACTACACAATAATTACAATAGCAAAACGCAAAAACACTGACAACCTCAAATGTTGCTTAAGATATAGATCAACAAAAATTCTTGTTAACTGCTCATTGGAATGTAAAATGGTGTAGCCACTCTGGTAGACACAGTGGCAATTTCATATAGAATGAAACATATACTCTAGCATAAGATCCAATAAACTTTCTTCTTGATATTTTCCCATGAGCTGAAAACTTATGTCTAATGGGTTTTTACCCACATATGCATGTTCACAGCAGCTTTATTAATAATAATCAAAGTTTGGAAGCAACCAAGATGTCCTTCAGTAGGTAACTGGGTAAATAAACTGTAGTACATGTACAACAGAATATTTTACAGGGCTACAAAGAAATAAGCTTTTTGGTATCAAAGGTTGACAGTGAGAGAAGCTGTGCATATTTTAGGACAAAAGACATATAGGAACTCTAATTTCTGCTCAGGTTTGATGCAAACCAAAAATGGATCTCCATAATAAATTTTAAAAAAATATCTAAAGTAACACTTATTTGGGCCTTTATGTTCATTTTTCCCAAAAGTAACGGAAACATTAAGTGCTACTTTAGACTAATAACATTTATCTTCTGGACCAGATTTGGAACCCTATAAAGTTTTAAGTTCCAAAGTAGGTACAGATTATATTCAGCCATAACGATTCAGAGGCTTCAAAATGGAAATGTCAAGACCAAGGGGACTGACACAAGTCTATTTCTGTTCTCTACTCTTTTCTGCCCAATTAGAAGTTAATCATCAGCTTTACAAAAGTTGTTTTAAATAGTACCTCCAGTATCTCTCAAAGATATCATGTAAGATTTATTTATTGGTTTTTATGAAAATTCTAGGTAGATATAATATTGAAAAGGAAACTTCGAAATTATCCAACCCCTACATTTTAGCTTAGAAAAGTGAGATCTAAGAAAGTAAACAATGGTTTCAAGGTGAAACCTGATTTCCTATCTGGAAAGCAAATAGAAAAGCAAATTCTAACTCGCAAGCTAGGATAATTTGCTGTGATCCTTGAAATGATGATATCACAATCAACAAAGCAAAACCAGACACTTGCACACAGCATTCTGGAGTCCAAAAGAACTACTGGTAATAACATCACAGAGATGATTTGTTCATGTTTTATCTCTTACATAAAGTTTTACGTTAAATGAGAATATTGTGAGGCTATATTTAATTCAAGCGAGAACAACAGGGTGCCAAACTATTGTCACTAAAGGGTCTTTCATGTAATTTCTGAAATGTTAGTTCTGTCCAGAATAACTTTGAGAGAGCCCTATATTAGCTTATTTTTCATATGAACACAATCACAGGTGTCCATTGACTAAGAAGACTATTTGCTAGAAAACTGTATATTTTCAACTAGTTGTTTTCTAAGTGCTAAATTTCCTAGTTTTAAAATGAACAGAATAATAAGCAAAATTTTTATAGACTGCCATATCCACTGGTTTTATTAACCTAACATTCATTGTTAATAATATTTAGCAACAAGAAAAATGTTACCTTTTAAGTTGTCTTCACAATACATGGAGTTGTTTTTCAGACAAAGATTTAAGAGGTCTGTTTTCTCCTTGTTGAAAACATGATTTTGATAGATGTCATTTTCATATGGAAAACTGTTCTGCTGATAATCATGAAATGTACAGCTTTCATGTTTAGGGACAAACACAAAAATAGAGTAAAAGAAATGATATTTTAAACTCCCAGCTTAGTAAAAACAAATATAGTGAAGTTTTAATAGTATAGGGTGCTCATGTAAATTTAACATTTGTTTTAGCCTTATTTTGGATATATTCTAAACTGCTGGTTACTGACTACTATTAAGTAAAAGCAATAGGTAACTAGATCAAATTCAACGTCATTACAAAATTTCAATTAAATTTTCCTGTTTCAAAACGTTTGGAAATTGATTTCTTACATTCTGCCTTCTAAAGCATTTATCTTTCAAATGCATAGAAATCTGATGAAATCAAGTTTAACCATATTTTTGTATTTATAAGAGTTAAAAAGTAGTAGATGGTATTTAGGTTTTAATTTTTGATAATGGTTATAATATATAAATCTAATTATAATTTAAATAGCAGTAACTATGAATTAAATAATATCTTTATAATATCTGATATTTATGCAAGATCTACATGTACCATCATAAAATTCATGGATCATACTTAACCAAAAAGGTTCCCTTTTATCACTTAGGATCCTTAGGAGAGAGATAAAATTAACGTAATTCTATGAGCTCCTTCATATCAACGCTGCAAAACTGCCAAACCTTCTCCCCTCCTCTCATACTGCACACAGGGGTCAAAACAAAGATGTGATAAGATATATAAAATAATCAAATTAGACAGCAGAAATACCATTCATTTCCTTAGCAACAGAGATAATCCTCTTATCTCATGACCAGAAAAGTTTTCTCCTGCCAAAACCCTGCTGCCAAAAGCATATTTATTCCTAGACATATGGGTCTATGTATCTGAACAAGGAGCTTTTCTGGGTCAGAGGGCACCCCTTAGGTATCTATTTGTTGCAAAACACTCTCGGGAGTCTAGGTTGATCTGAACAAAGAATTGGTATAGGAGCTACTAAATAGTAACTTCATTCTTCTGTTCACTAAAGATAATACTTCATAGTAAAAATATCTGAAATTCTGAAGTTTCAACAGCAAAGGGGGCCAAGGGTAATTTTTAATGTCATTAGTGAACAAAAGGAGATATCACTTTTCATTTGGAAGTGATAAAGTTCTACAAAACAATTACAACATAAACCATTATACTTCATTAATTTAATTTATCATACATAAAAAGTCTCTGTAGGAAGTAGTCTGTAGTAAGAGAGTTCTTTTAGACTCAATCTAATAATTTACATAACTTTTATTTAGTATTCATATCAAAATAAAGTTAAAAAATTCAAAGAGTATCTTTGGAGAAAAGACTAAGGCTCACATGAAATACATCAGGCTTGGTCTACAATTTTAAATGGTAACAATTCCTGAATTCAGAAAAATCTATTAAATAATCCAACTGTTAGGCAAGAGTAAAAACTTAACCTTACAGGCAATTTTCTACTGCTGAATGTTGATAAATACTAGCATTATTGTACAAAAATTTAAACATGGCTTCAGTAAAATTAACATTAATGTCACCATGCATTTCTCATTAAAAAGATAGATTATTGTGCATATTTGGCTTTTAATAAGCATCCAAAGTGAATTAGAGTCTTACCTTGGTTGACTATCTGAATCAGCTAATTCAACTCTGTATGGCACAATGTCTCCTGGTTCTTCAAGATCCTCTTCATAATTCTTATTAAATAATGTTATACAATGTTAGTATATTCAGCAATTTTATTTACACATTAGTCAGTTCAGTACAAACCTGGAGTATCATCACTCTATATACTTAATCCTCTAATTATATCCTGTATTATGTAACTTTTAGGACTAAACAAATTCAACAGTTTTTTATTAAGCTCATTTGAAGTGTAATTTGCTTCAACTAACAAAAACAACTATTTTTTCTTATGCAATGACTAACCTAACTCTTAAGTAGAATCGTGGCTAAGAGGTTTTTAGTTCTCTGGCATGTCATAAGCTTATTCTATGCATCAACAATTTAGTGAATAGCACATGTATGTGTGTGTAAATGTGTCCAATATCTTAAACTTATTCTGAGGAGAAATTAAAATGTTGTTAGGCAGGAAAGGGAAAAAAAAAAAAAACCCACAGGACTCTCAACACACTGGCCTAAAGAAGAAAGCAGTATTTAAAGAGGTAGTTTCTGCATTCTAGTCATTTTCTGTGACAATCATAGCAAGAAAATATGAAGAACAAGTGGTCCACTCAGATACTGGATGACCAGGGAGTCAGAAATGGAGTGATGTCATCACAGCCTAAACCTTCAGTCTGGAGGTATGGTTCTAGCTGATTCTACTGGTGCATTCTAGAGGTTGTATGCAATTTATTATTATGATAAACCATTTAAAAATTTAAATACTATTTTGCCTTTAAATAGAAAACAATTTTAAATGACAAAAAACTAAACTTGAACATAAATTTTGCTAAATGCATGCCATGTAACAAAACTGGCCTTTGGTTAAAAGTCTAATAACATAAAGATTAAGCTAATCAAACACCAAACTCCATTATGTAAATTAACATAGTGAAACATTTTCTCACCTCCCATTCTGTAGGCTTCCAAAAAAAAAAAAATGGCAATGCCAATTTAGCTCACAAATTACTGTCTGCATTTAAAATTATACTGTTTCATTTTTATCAGCAAGTTTAAATTCAAACTCGTATGATCTTCTTTAAAACTGTGCTATGAAAGAAATTTTGTTGATAATAATATGTTGATGTAACTTTATGTTGTGGATTTGTTTGTTAAGGAATGTGAATGGTCATTATGCACTTACATTATCCAATTCTATTATCTTTAGAGACGATTCAGGTCTCTCTGTGTTTTCTTCTTCTACTGGCAGAAAAAGTGCTGGGTGTCGTAATTCATTCTCTTCACATAGAAAATAAGATTAGAAAATAATATTATCAAAGAACATATCTTATATGATCACCTCTTTTTTGAAATAATATTACCAACAATAAAAGATATGTACATACAAAGACGAACATGCTGTAAATTTTCCCAGCTTATGTGAAATGTATATTTTCTTGGCATTCAATTTTTAAATGTAGCTATTTAAATGACAGCAAGTAAATCTAGAGAATGGGAAGAAGTGTGTGATTTTGGTCTGGAGATAAGGGGTTACACAGTGCAGTTGAAAATGATACCTCAAGGAGAACCAAAAGAAGGTACTAATTAATGCTAACTAATAGTTAAATAATAATTTTAGTAGTTAAATAACAATTTAAGTATTTAATAGTTAAATAATAATTTTAAAAAGATCTCATTGAGTCTAAACTGACCATCACTATCTTCATCACTTTCATTCTGAGAGCACTCTGCTTCACTAGAAGTTCCACATGGATGTAGCAATGTATCCGGAAGTGTGTTTTGTTGGTCTTGTGGAGTTCTACAAAACAAAAAAAGATGCCACTAAAAAATTAAAATGCATTAGAGAAAACATCCCTGGACAAGATCATGACTTTTTTGTCAGGAGTATACAATATTAATGACAAAATGATAACTGTACCTTTAATTCACAGAAGAAAATTATGACTGTGTAGCAAAATCTTAATGGATTAAAAAATAGTGTTTAAGTTGAGTGGACATCACAGAGGATTTTTAAATTGCATATCCCACTGTTTTTTGTTCATGATGAAAATTAAAGTTATAATGGAAGTCAGTATTCTCTCAAGAGCCACATGAAGTCCATGAAACATATCATGCTGTTTACAAAGTTAATTTACAAGTATGTGTTATACCTCACAACCTTGGCATTATGTTGATGAGTTCTAAAGGAACATGAGGGCACTTGTCTAAACTCCAACCACACCAGTAGGCTCCCATGATACGAGTGTGGGGTGCTCTGGCAACAAAGAAGATTGACACAGCCTGTTTCAAATGAATGGAAATGAAGCCCAGGAATTCTCAGAGGACAGGAGTATGGATTTTGTTCTGGAGGATAATCCTAGGTTACTGGGATGCGAAGTCATTTTTTAGCTAAGAATATAAATAGCTGAATAGCACTTTCAGATGATGCAAGCTCATAGGGAACCCAAGGAAAAGGCTGGGCCACTTTAATGATAATTAGTAATTAGTACCAATACCAACTTAAAATGTACCAGGCTCTGTTCTAATTTTAGTAAGTATGTATTAAATAAACACTAATATTATCTTTATTTTACAGATGATGAAATCAAGACAAATATGGTGATCCCACTTGCTCAAAGTTATAAAGGGAGTAAATGTGCAGGAGGAATTTGAATGCAAGCGACCTGTTTCCCCAAGCCCAGGTTCCTAGCTATGATCGTAGCTTTATTGCCTCTTTCTCAATGTGCAGAGGCACTAAAATTTTGATAATCTTCTGGTAGTCTATTTTTATATGCATTTTTCTAATACATGTAATATACCTATCAGATAAATACAAAATGTTTATGTGTTACTCAGCTTTGTATTTCAACACATTTGGTGAGGGTGAGCTCTCCTATATCCATATAAAGAGTATACAGTCAAAGTCAAAGTAGCATCTGATCACTAGAAACTGCTCTCTAGATTGATGTGGTCTACTGAACTAATAACTCATCATACATACACAAAAATATACTGTTATCCTGATACCTCTTCATCAAGTGAAAACTCTAATTCTGAGTAAAGACCTAAATCAAGGATTTATGGAAAATTTATGATGGATTAGAGCTGAATGGGTCCTATAAATTTATTCTGAACTCAATGTTTTGCAAATGAGAAAACTTGAATTATGGAAATTTAATGATTTGTTGCTGAATAAACAACTAGAGAGCCAGTAAAGTAAGTCTGGATTCTCAATATTCAGACCATACCAACAATGCTTTTATCAGAAGGTTGGGCCACATAATGTATGAAATATCTTTCAGAATAGAACTCACCACACTATATTTTCCAATTTTAAAATTTAGTAAATATTTACTGAACATTGACCAATTCTGTTAGGTAAACCTGTAAAGAGTGATTCTAAATCTATTATGTGAATCCATGTAAGACTGTTTACATCAGAGTTGGGTCCTAGAATCAGTAGTAAAAAACTGCCTGAGGTGCTTCTGTGGTTACCTAGAAAGATTACATGCCATTGTAAAAGAAGGTGGAGTCTAATAATTCTAAGCATTAACCCTTAAAAACATTCTCAAAACAAATATTCTGCACTTTCATGAAGCTTTTCCAGATTTAAAAATCCATTAGCAGCATCCAGAAACACTTTCATGTTATCACAAATGGCTGTGTTTCCTTCTGTTTTAAGGCTGCGTAATAGTCCTCTTTGTGTGTGTGTGTGTGTGTGTGTGTGTGTGTGTGTGTGTGTGTTATTTTGCTTATCCATGATAGACACTTGGATATTATCCATATCTTGGAGGACAGTAGGGTAAGGGAAATAAGCCAGACACAGAAAGACAAATACTACTTCACTTGTATTTTGTTAAAGGAAAAACTGAGGCCAGTTAAATTTAACAGAGTTAACTTAAGCAAGAAAGAAAAAAATGTTTCTACAATCAGGAAGCATTCTAGACCAAAGATGGTTCAGAATGCACCTTCTACCAAATGTACAGGTTATACTTATAGCCAGAGAACAGGAAGTGACCCTTCAGAAACAACCTGATTGGCTGTAGTTGGAATTTACCTGATATAGTAGTATTTTGGCAACTTTTAAGTCTCTGATTGACTGGAGGTTCAACTGCTATGATTGGCTGAAACTCTGTCACTTCTGTATAAGAGTACACTCTTAGGATACTGTTAATTTACTCATCAAGCTAGTGTACAGTTCACTATGTACAGCAGCTGGTTTAAGCCAAATGTATTTCAGCTTAGCAATGTGGAATCTCAAAAAGTGTAATCATAAAAGCAGAGAGTGGAATGGTGGTTACCGGGGTGGGGATTTGGTAGACCTGGGAGATATTGGTCAAAGGGTATAAAGTTTCAGTTACAGAGGATGAGAAAGTTCTAAAAGTCTAAAATAGACCATAGTGAGTATAGATAATAGTATATCTCAGGTGTTCTCACCACATACACAAAAACAATAACATGTTAGTGACAAGTATGCTAATTAGCTAGATTGTACTGTACACATGTATTCCAAAATATTATGTTGTACACTTTAAATATTAGTAACTTTTACTTGCTAATTATGCCTCACTAAAACTGGGAAGGGGGATATCTATCATCATGTATGTATTATTTGGAGGTAAAATACAAAACTATGCTATGATTTGGATCAGAAAATAAATATGAAAACAAAATGCAACAGAACATTTATTTATAAGTCGGTTATAAAGCATGACAATAGGTAAAGGCAAAGTTGAAACCATGGTCCTGACTATGAAGATGGGAAACTTCTGAAGCACAACATCAAAAATGCCCTGTAAACTTGCGAATTCCGCATAGACTGCCTTACACTGATATCTATAACTAGTACATAAAGAAATGATTGGTGAGTGACATGTACCTATAGTCAATTCCAGCTACTCCGCAGGTTGATGCTGGAGATGCTCTTGAGCTCAGGCATTTGAGACCAGTCTGAACACCATAGTAACAACTCAGATAAAAAAAAAAAAAAGTAAATAAATAAGACCCCAGTGGATAGGCTGAATAGATTCCTAAATGTGCTTTCCTGCTAAGGAAAATGACCAACATTCAGTGTTCAGTATAGTTCAGGATATGATATGGTTAAGGGTTTCCCATATATATCCACATGTATCTAATAAAAATAATTGGTCATTTAATAACAAAATTTTGCTTTCTTTATTTCATAAAAAACTTAATATGAGCTATCAACTCATATTGCAAGGCAACTACCAAAAAATAGGTCATTTTGAAATTACATCTTTACAGTAATTGCTAAACTGGACTATCAAGTGTCACACTTGAATAGCTGCTGTGAACATCACACAGATAAAGATAGTCTGAACATGTGTTACACAGGAATATCTAGAATAGCAAATGAATGGACTTAAAAACCTATCATACAAACTATATATATATATATACACATATACATATGTATATGTATATATACATATACATATACATATATACATATTTAGAGATGGTTATATATATACATATATATAACTACATATCTTAAACTGGTAAACGAAAAATAAAAACTGAAAATACCAGGTGCTGGAAAAAATTGGTGGCAACTGGAACTCTCATACATTCCAAATGAAATGTGAATTACCATTCACATTAGAAAAGGTTAGTATTTTCTCACAAAGATAAACAGGTTACCCCAGTCCCAGGTGTTTACCCAGGGAATTAAAAACATACACCCAAACAAAAACCTGTATACAAATATTTATTTAAAAATCTAGTCATAATTGCCCCAAACTGGAAGCTAGCAGGGTGTTGATAAATTATGATAAATCACAATGATGTATTACTACTCCACAATAGAAAGGAATGAACATTAATTCACACAAGAACATGGGTGAACGTTAAATGCATTTTGCTAAATAAAGGACACAAAGATACATATTATATGATTTCATTTATATAACCTTTGGAAAAATGTAAATGTATAAGAATGGAAAACAGACCAATGATTGGCATTGATTGGAGAAGGAATTTTGAGTACAAAGGAAGAGCAAATGGTGATTTTGGAGATGATGGTCTTGCTTAGTTTGGTATTTTGATGGGCACCTAACTTTATGCATTGATGAAAAAAAAACATACAACTATACACCCTGAGTTTAATCTATTCAAATTTTAAAAAGAAATAATTAGAGTATTGGCAGACCCAAGGCAAGGCATAAACACCCAAAAGGTGGTAGAGCACCATGGTTTAAGTAATGCTGGGAAACAGGATCTGCATGGACATAGCAGGCTAAAGATGAAACATACTCTTCACAATGCTGCATTCAGTAAATTTGATTCTTAGAGTGATATCAATAACTCTAAGTAATAAATGAATTTACATTATACATAATTAAAGCCAGTTTCAAGTAAGTGAAGGGAAAATTCTAAATGAACTATGCAAAGCTGATTTGAAGACAAAGGTACAAGGGTGAAGTCAGGCTACTTTAATAGACATCCAAATAGATAGGTACAGAGATCAATTTAGATGTATGTGTACACTGTACTAGTGGGTCCTAGCTCTGATAAGACCTTCCTCAGAGAAGATCTAGAATGTGTTACTGAATAGTAATGAGCCCAGAGTCTAGATCTTGGTTTCTGAACCCATTCTCCAGTAAGAGAAATGACAGTTCTCTGGATAAGTGGTTCCTGGGCTATGACAGGAAAATCGAGTGCCAGAAAAATAAAGATAAACTCAAAGAAAATTAACCAAGAACGAGCAAGAAAGAATGAGGTCATGTTGAAAAGACAAAGGAGTCAACCTGAAAGAGCCCTTAATGGCCAAAGTAAGAACAATTTGAGTCACACAATAAATAATAATTGTATTTGATCTCAGTCTATAAAACCAGTACCATGAATAGATCCCCTACTGAGAACATTCTGTGAAACAAATGATAAGTACCCTTCAAATGAGTCAAGGTCACTAAAGACAGGGAACACAGGGAAAGACAGAAGAACAGTAATGAATAAGGAGATGTGACAAAAGTAAAATGTAAGCACTGGGGTCAGATATTGGAGCAGGATCAGTGAAGAGAAGGATAAAATCCAAACAAAATCTATACTTCAGTCAACAATGTTGCACCAATGTCGATTTATTGGTTTTAATAAATGCAAATGGTTATGTAAGATATGTTAACATTAGGGAAGCTAAATGAAAGACAGCAAGAATTCTTCGCACAATTTTGCAGTTCGACTGTAGGTCTTATTTTGAAATTAAAAAAAAATTAAAAGAGAGAACATCTGCAAAATTATAGAACAATTGAAGGGTCAGGGTGATACAAACATTTCTCTATTAATGGAAGGCTGATTTTAAGATTTTAAGTCTGCAAGGATACCACAGAGAAAAGAAACTAGATTTGTTCTATGCAGACATAATGGTAGAACTAGGATCAAAAAGTAACGGGAGTCAGGAGCAGTGGCATGCACCTGTAATCCCAGCAGAGGCAGGAGGTTCTTGAGTTCAAAGCCAGCCTCAGCAAAAGTGAGGCACTAAGCAACTCAGTGAGACTTTGTCTCTAAATAAAATATAGAATAGGGCTGGGGATGTGGCTCAGTGGTCGAGTGCCCCTAAGTTCAATACCTGATATCCCCCCCACCGAGAAAACAACCAGCTGGAGACAGAATATGGTTCACTAGGAAATATAACAGGTAAAATATTCCAAATATGGGCAACTGTGTTTGAAGGTGAAGCAAGGGGTTGATCACCATTCCTCTGCTGCATTCTAGAGAGCTCCTTCATTACCTTGCTACTCAAAAAAGTGTTCCAGAGACCCATGTCATGCACATTAGCATCACTTGGGAGGCAAGCAGAAATTCAGAAATTCAGAATCTCAGGTCCCACCTTCAGATCTACTAAAGAAGAATTTTGTATTTTCTTGCAGGTTCTAGACAATTGGTAGGAACAATGAAGTGTGAATAGCTCTGCTCTAGGGCAAAAATGAGCTTACAACCTTAAATGCACCTTCAAAATCTGAAGATCCATGGGCCTTATATGAATGGCAAAATTACAGGTGACTATCACATGTACTCATTCATTATTTTGGTTTAACATTTTAATAGTTTAATTTTTAAATAATTTATAAAATAAGAGTATTGGATAATAGTCTTTGAATTAAATGCATTTGGTTAATATTAATAAAATAGAATTAAAGGTTCAATTAACTTAATAGTATATTCTAAAAAGAGGCTCAGATGTTTATGCTAATGTAAAAAAACCTAATGGCAATATCTCTTCAAAGTCATCTTGCACTTACTGCACTCCTTATTATTGCTATTATTCTTAAATTCTATACTGGACTTGTATCATGTTCCCACATACACATTTCCATTTCTCAAGGCAAATTCTGAATAAAAAGTTCATCTTATACATATATATAATTAAAATTTTTATTGGAACAGCAGAAACTTCATTAGGATTTAATATTATTTTGAAATTATTTATGCAAATATGAAACAGATAAAATTGCTACAGAAAGGCATGTAACAAGCAAGAATCATAAATAATTCTTGTATATCCTAGTAACAATATTAAAAATTTAGAAAATACCTCCTGTGTTTCTTAAGCCACAATTTTTCCATATAGGATAGACTATCTTCTTTAAATTCAATATTAAGTGGTTCTCTCCAAATTTTTAGAGTAGTTTGTACTTCACATTCTTCCAATGAGTCTACAAAAATAAAAGCAATGCACATAATTAATGCAACCATGTTTATAAATCTCTAGATCTTTTCCTTCTCTCAAGATGCAGAACCTTATTTTTGAGGTTAATGTGCTTTGACATTTGTCTTTATAATCAACAGTTTAAGGTATATAGTGTGAAAGGGTTAAATATTGTTGATTTAAACAATGATTGTACAGACCATTTTCTTCAATAATCCCTTGAAATGAAAGGATCTTATGATCGCAAGATTTTTAAAGAAACCAACTCTTTGAAATAAACTGATACATTGTACATTCTACACACACTAAATTTATTATAGTCACTGTCAATAATATTTAATATTATGAGAAATAGGAAATAAATAATTCAGAACAACACCTGGAGGAGACAACTGTTCTTGAAAATTTATGCCTATGCAGTAATTTACTTTCAAGATGCTTTACTTATTTCTGAAGTAGTACTGTTAAGGTTTGGATATGAGGTGTCCCCCAAAAGCCCACATGTGAAACAATGCAAGAAGGTTCAGAGGACAAATGATTGGGTTGTAAGAGTCTTAACCCAATTGTGATTTAATCCCCTGATAGGGATTAACTGAGTGGTAACTAAAGTGGTAGAGAGTGGCTGGAGGAGATTGGAATTCGGGGGTGGCTTTCAGGTATATATTTTGTATCTGGAGACTGGATTCTCTCTCTCTCTCTCTCTCTCTCTCTGCTTCTTGATGATGGAAGTGGCTTCCCTCTGCCAAACTTTCCTGCCATGATGTTCTGCCTCACCTGGAGTCCTGAGGAATGGAGCTGGTCTTCTATGAACTAAGACCTCTGAAACCAAGAGCCCTTAAACTTTTCCTCCTCTGTAATTGTGCTGGTCAGATCATGTAGTCATTGCAGCAAGATAGCTGAGTAAAACAAGTACTAAACCAAAACTCACTACTCAGAGTTTTTGAAAACTGATAAAGATTTCTGGGGATGAAAATGGTATATAAATCCAGGATTACTAGTTTCTCCATCCTTCTAGAGATTGCCTCTCTTTCCAGGCTTGACCATGATATGGGGGAATATGTAGGAGGAGAGTAAAGGGAAATAGTGAGATGGAAGAAAATATATTTCTAAATATATTTCTTCTAAAACTAGAAGGCAGTCCCCAAACACAATATATATTCTAATCATTAGTTTCCAGAAAGAGCCAAATGTCAGCAATAGAAAGAGACCAAGAGAATATAAGTTACCTGAATTCTATTTTTTTCCCAAGGAGTATTGTGGTGTTGAGGAAATCCATGAAGGAAGTTCTGAGAAACACCAATCAGAATCCATCAAACTTAAAGAGCAAGAATTAAGAATATTATGTCATTGCCCTGTATACATGTATGAATGCACAGATGGTGTGACTCTACACCATCTGTGCATTCATACATGCACCATCTGGTTTGTGTACAACCAGAGAAAAATAGCTGTACTCCATTTGGGTTCAATGAATCAAAATTAAATAAATTTTTTAAAAAAGAATATTATGACCAAGTCAGGGGAAAGGAGAGGACTTTTGGGTAAAGCAAAGAGACTTTTGGCTTGAGAGCCAAAAGATAAAGAAAGCAAGAGAAAGAGGGAGGGAAGGAAGAAAGAAAGAGAGGGAAGAAGCTTCTGAAATAAATCATTAGAAATCAATAACAAGAAAACTTAGATATTTAAACTCACTAGTAAGTTAAATAGCCAAGGAACATATGAAAAGATGCACAATGCCATTTGTAATAAGAGGTACATAAATGAAACATACAATATTGTCTCTATCAGATTAGCAAAAACTTTTAACCTGGCAACTTCACATATTGGTGATAATGGAGGTGATCAAAACATTTCAGTGGGATCCCAAGTTGGTATAATACTTTGCAAAATAATTCAGTTTTAACTGTAGTAGAGTGGAGGGCATGCACTCTGATGACCCGGTTATTCCCCTCCCAGGTACAGACATCCCTAGATGTCTGTGCAGAGAGGAACCATACAAGAAAATTCATAGCAGTATGTTTTATCATGGTGAAAATAGGAAAAATCCCAATCACTAACATTTGAACAGGAGATAGCACTGTATATTCATATAATGGAACACTATAAAGCAGTGAAAATGAATGAAATACAAGTATGAACATCTTCATAGGCAATAATCTCAGTAACACAAGACTGAGTGAAAAAGCAAGTCAAAAGAATATATAAACCATAATTCCTTTTACATAATGTTCAAAGATACACAAAACTAACATATTTTTAGTTAACCTCAAGGAAGTGAAAGGAATCAAAAAATCACAAAATTCCTGCTAGTGATGACATGAGAAAAGAAGGAAGAGGGTGGAAAAAGAAAAGTGGTGGTGCAGTAGAATGGCCATTGTATTCTGTTTTTTAGCGTAGTGGAAAATTCACAGGCAGTGTTGTTTTTTGTTCATAAACTATATAAATTTATACAGGCTCTTTTGATCTACTTAATATACAGAATCTACCATGAGAAGAAAAACATCTACATATACACAACACATACACTCTTATCAATCACATACACATAATATTCTGGGGCCAAAAAAAATTATATTGTATCTCTACAAACCCTCATCTTGGTTTCTTCACTGCTGATCTCATTTTCTCAGTGAAGGCATAATCCTCCACTGCTCATGATAATACTGCATCAGCCTTCCTCCTATACATGCACCATGCTTCTTCTTCTTCACAGGTTTGCTTTCTCTCCCAGGCCACTGATGCAATTCCTCCTACCTCTCTGAGTCTTGTGCTATAGTACTTTCCCTTCCTTTCTAAGGTTGGCCATGCACACCTTCCTTTAGTTTAATGGGCACTCTATACTTCATCACATAGCCTTTGTCCAATCTATTTTCTGTCCCCATTTTTTAAACCATTTTCTAATCCATAACTCAATTTCTTGATTTCTTAGAACACGATTTATAACCATTTGTACCAGAACTGGAACTTATCTAGAAAAAGAATGCTTAAAAAGTTAATTTAGAGGATCAAACGAAGGGGCCAACTTACAATTAAGTGGTAAAGTTAAGGGAATAAGTGATGTTGAAAGACCCAGAGATTAAGAAAAGTGCAGAGGTGGTACCAACTCTAAGTCTGAAGGAACAAAGAAAGAGAATCATTAGGAAACACTGAAAGCAATGACTGTAAAAGGCCATCTGAGAAGTGTTTATAAGGACAGGATAAAAACCACAGCACACCCACAGGAGGGTGAGCAAATACTTCCCCCTCTGTTCTCACCCTCCAATGTCCTCTTAGTGTCTCCAATTGGCCAAACCCAACTGGAAGCCAGAGAGCAAGGCCAACTTCTGTAGCACAGAGTAAAGTAGGAAAGGTCAAGAATGCATTTTGAGGGACACACTCAGAATGGCCACATAGCCTACATCTTTTCCATTTAAGCACACATTTTTCTTTCCACACATTTTTTTCCAAGGAAAAAAAAAATCTGTTGAAACTTAGAGAAAATAAGTTCTGTAGCTACTGGACATCATAAGGAGATCTCAATTTAGTGATGCTCCCATCTAGATCCTACATTATGTTTGGTACAACTAATGTACTTTATATAGGTAGCAAGAAAAAGGGCAATGAAAAAGACAACTATTCAACACAATACTGAGCTGCTATGGTCTCCATTTTTGTAGGTGGTCTGAAGACCAAATTGATTTAATTGTAATAACTTCTTTCCTCCATCACCCTTTCCAAGTTCACCTTACATTTTTTTCAAGCTTGGTATAGTAACCCAAATATTTATTCTCAAAGGACACAAGGCCATATAGACTCTCTCTTCACTGGGTTCCTGGTTTCCCATTGAACCTTCTTTTTGTACCCAGAACTCTAACCCATGGCACAGCGAACCACTGGGTTCCAGATACAGTCCATTTTCTCTGTGTTGTGTAGCAGCAGCACAGTGGTTTCTTTGGTAATTGTGCTTAGCCAACAAGCCCAGTATAGTGACTCTTCCTGATTTTAATTCGGTGATGACTAGCCCCAAAGACTCAGCTTCTGATTTAATGGAAGTATGACAAGATTCATGGAATATATACTCCCTGTAGTAAAAACTGCCTGGCCTTGTGAAATATAGTCTCCCATAAAGAGTTTGGAAAGTTCATTGAATTCCATGTGTATTAGCTATACCTCTTTTATAATAAAATGAGTGCCATGATCTGGGGCAATGTTGTATGAGGATACTATAGTGATAAAAAAGGCTCCTATTGGTAGATACATTATAATCAGAAAGAGAAAATCCATATCTAAAATATCCATTTTTCACATGAGGACAAATCACTGACCCCATCATGACTGATCACCCTATAACCGACACTTCCTACTCTACACCTCCCCTTAGCAGCATGCCACCAATCTAACAAGCAAGCATAGTTTCTGTGCAGTATCAAGGTCCTTTCAGACTACATATTGCTAAAAAGCAGGAGAGTTATGTAGGTCTGGAGTGAGAGTCAAAGGGCACACTGTTACCTCTACCATGTAGGAAAAAATCTATTTCTGTTTATCTATTTTGATATAAATAGAAAATAATGCATTTACTAGGTCAGAAATCAGCAAACAAGAACCTATGTGTCAAATTTGGCCCATTGTTTTCCTGTGGCAAAATTTCTGTGTTTGTAAACAGAGGTTGACTGGAACACAGCCACACTCACTCATTCATTCAACAGTCTATGACTGTTGTCATGATAGAATGGCAAGGTTGAGTGGCTAAGTAACTGACTGCTCTACTCACAGGAAGAGTTTTTGCTTTGAGAAAGTTCAGTGGCTGCTCCCCAGTCAGAGAATGTGCTGTTTTTCTCCAGTAAAGGCACAATATCCAAAAAGCAACATGACTGGTATCCTCAACATCTGACCGAGTTGACAGCCATTCTCCCAAACCATTGGCTTTTGTGCCAAATAAGCAAGTTACATGTGAATAATTTCAATAAACCAGTATTGCTGCATCTTTCAAATATTTGATGATGACATTAAACTCTACAATTCCCAGAAATCCAGTATTGCCTCAGGAATTTAGCATGGAATGTTGGGGGGTGGGTAGGAGATTTTAGTATTTTCTACTTATGCACTACTATAAAAATCTTCAAGTCATGGGTCAATTAGGGATTCTTTCCATTACCCTCCATCCCCAACATATCTTTAATTCTAGAAAAATAGCCATATAATTGGTCCACACTCCTAATATATCCCACACGAGACAGAATCAGAGTGAAACTCCTCTACTACCTCATCTCCTTAAGCCTTCAACACTAACTGGTGGACCATAGTGGTACTTAAGGTCCCGAGAGAGAAGCGTCAATTCAAAGTGATCCCTGTGGATTTCTGTGCATTGCCTTTCTTTATTGCATATTAATCATAGTAGGTAGCTATATGTTCAGCTAGTAGGACCATAGAGTAAATACAGAGTATACATTGTGGCTACATTGCAGGCTACCTAGGGACCCAGCTTCTTCCTCAGTTAAGGGGTTCCAGATCTGCAGATTGGCTTAGGTCTGGCAGCATCATAAAACTGAACTAATATGGTAACCCAAGTTAGATCTATGCCCATTAGAAAGAAATTTTCTTTTTTACAGGTAAAACTGTAGGCTATATGACTTTTTCATTTAAATGTGCCCTAATAAGGAACTAAAATCTCTTCAAATTGAAAGATTCTAATTATTAATGTTTCCTGCTCCTTGTTTTGATAATTTTCCAACAGAATTTTGATGACTATGGGCCAAAACCTTAGGCTCTACATTTTCCAGGTTTCCACTATGTCTTCAAAATCAAGCAACGCAATTACATGGAAGCATATCCCTCCACAATCATCTTTAGCCTACAGAGGCAAGCCACAGCAAACCTTTCCAGGGATCATGGTGCCTAATGACCTGTCAATTGGAAGATAGTCCCCTGGCTCTCATAGGGTTTAGTTAAGGGACACCTGAATAGGTGGCACATTATCAACTGCAACATTCCCATCTCAAGAGTCAAAAGTCTTCCTTCCCCTACAAAATGTGAGGGAAAGTCCAGAATTTCAACCTCTACTGTAAAATCAAGTCCACTGACCAACCTCACAGATTATCAATGCCACTCCTGAAGTACTTGAGCCAACATATTAAGACCCAAGTCCTATGTAAGCAAATCTATATTAATAAATCCAACTTGATCAAATCATAATTTTTATCATCCGTAGAAGTCATGCTACTTTCACTCAGTGAAAACAATGTAAGAGCACTTCTCCCTCCAAGTTATGCTGGTCATTTGATGGGTTCTTTGACTACCTCGTACACCATATGTTCCAGAATAGGATGTGACTGGGTTTGCACACCACTTTCCCCTCAAGATATGGTGTGTACTCAATGTTTGCTCTAATATTTAAAACACTACTTGTACTCAAAGTAATAAAAAACAAAGAATAAAAACAAAGAGAT
The DNA here is from genome assembly GCA_020662805.1 of Glaucomys volans. Classification (NCBI taxonomy): domain Eukaryota; kingdom Metazoa; phylum Chordata; class Mammalia; order Rodentia; family Sciuridae; genus Glaucomys; species Glaucomys volans. Next base: position 868,948 of record JAJEJO010049589.1, read on the forward strand.
ATTGACAAAAAATGACTAATAATCATTTCATAAGTGATGATGGAAGCCAGGGATAAAGATCACTTATTGTCTATCAAACCAAATAAGGTTAAAGAATTTGAAAATACAGAGAAAGAGACACCTCATACACTCTCAGTGAGAATATAATTAACAGTAATCTTTTAGAGGATAATTTGATGAGTCATCAAAATTTAATAAAACAAGTTACCACTGAGATGACAGTTCTACATTTACAAACTTATTTTAAGGTAATTTTGTAAGTGCACAAATAGCTGAGATGCTCATCATAGCTTCTTTTATAATACTGAGAGTCAGAAACAAAATGTTCATCAGCAAAGATCTGGATAAATCATGACATATAAAGTATGCAATAGTTATGAATGATGCTGAGCACCTCTCATTGTATGAACTTACCTATGACACAATCACAGTGGAAATGCAAGTTAATTAATAATATATGCAGTGTTAACCCACAATTTTTCTCCTGAGTGTGTGCAAGTGCACAACTATGTCTATTAAAAATTATGTGCCCAAAGTTATTTTTGATTAACTCTAGGTGGAAAAGGATTGAACTAATTTAATTTTCTTCTTGGTAACTTTTTATTATAATCAAATTTTCAAAAATAATTATTATATTACTGCTATCATTCAGTTATTTACATTATGAAAATCAAATTTTGTAAATGGTTTTGAATTTCTGGTCTGTGGATTTTTCAACTCAGTACTGGCATTATTTTAAATACTATATCTTTCAATGCATACAATTAAAAAGGTATTTCTACTGATGACAATCTCAGAGCAGAAAAGTTCAAATACATCAAATTGTGAAATTACAAAAATAAAGCATAAAAAATAATGTGCTCAATGAGAATTAAGGTACATACTATTAAAAAAAAGCAAACAAATAAAGTCTTGAAATAGTAATTAAATTGAGGAAATGCAGGAAAAACATCTGAAGTGGAGAGTATCAGTAAAAAATCCAATTATGATTGGGACGATAGTGTGTGATTCATAAGTATTAGGAATTACACTACAGAATAAAGAGAGAATAGTCAGAGAGTTACTTCACTGGAAAAGAATGAAATAAAAAATAGTAAAACAATCCTTCTGTCAAGAAAGATAAAGGATTGAAATTTATTGTCTAACATTTTATATTTAATGAAAAAATCAGCTAACATATCACAAAATTCTGAGTAATAAAATTATCAACTGAATATTTAAGTATACGATTTTCCTTAAGTTATATTTAAAAACTCAAAGCAGAGATACTATATTCTTCAGTCATCTAGATCTTCAATGTCTAGAATATGGAAGTGAAGATCATTAAGAAAACATAAAAACAAGACAGTTTTTCAAAAAAAAAAAAAGAAAAATCAAACTTTTCCCCTGAAGTTTACAATTGATCTAGGAATGATATTTTTCAATATACATATAAAAATTCTCTATTTTACAGATCTTTTCCACTTTACATGTTGCAATTATAGCTTGAAAATGGAATAGTTGTCCTAACAACAATATCCTGCTGCTAGGAGAAAAAAGGTGAAAGAATCCAATACTCCATTCATTTGACAGTCACAGAAAACACATGCAAATACCCCCAGTGCCCAATTCAGGGTCTGTAAATAGCTAAGCACTCACCAATGATGGTACAATGCATAGCCCCTTGAAGAGTTACAGTGAACTCCTATGTTTATAGTTTTTAAACTTCACATTTATATTCACAGAGAATGGAGATGAAGTCACTTTTACTTTATAATATGCATGTCATAATAATAGCCATACCTGGTTTTGCTGCATGTAAGTTCTGTTTCTTGTTATCATCAGGAATTCCAGTTCTCCACTGACTTAACACTTCCCGAAAAGACTGGGCAGAAGCTTCTTCATCAAATGACCCTTCACACAAGAGCCTATCTCTCGGATTTGTACATTCAGCTCTTTTGGTTGTAATTTCTACCTGAACCAATTAAAAATGAATCGAAGCTTGCTTTATTAAATTTCCCAAATCTTAAAATACAGGTAATACTAATTATTAGTCATTAAAATCAAACATTTTTAGGTTGTGCTTACTTATAAGTTTTATTGCTATTTTTAAACTCTATTGGCAATTATAAATGTTCTCTTCAGAACATTTTTAAATGTTTTTATTAGTGCCTTATAGTTCAGAAATTATTAAAACAGAAATCTATAGACTGGATGACTTGTCATTATGCCATTTGCCATTGCCCTCCTTACTTTAAAGCTGTAACAGCCTTTATTCATTCTTTGTACTACTCAATCTCCTGCTCCCTGCAACCTTCCCACCTTGGAAAAAGCAGGCTTGTTTGTATATTTCTTTGAGTGTAAATTTGGTCACATCACTCCTCTGCTCAAACCCTTCTATTCACTTTCTATGTAATTCCCAGTTTCTCCCATGACACACAAGGCCCTACATGACCTTCAACTTCCTTGCCTTATATTTCACCTCCTCATGTTCTTCCTTCAAGCTGCTCTGGCTAACCTCTCATTCTTGTAGCCCTGGGAAACCTAGAGTGAGGCTCCTTCACATCTCCACACAGGATTTCCCCTCACTTCCTTCAGTCTGCTCAAACATCACCCTCTCAGAGAGTTCTTCCCTGATGATCTCCAAATAATGACTATCCCCCCACACCTCATAATCATTAACTATTTTAATTTTCTCCTCACAACTTATCTCTGTGTGAATTCATTCTACATATGTAGTGCCTGTCTTTCTCCATTAGAGTATAATCAGACTGAGGATTTTGTCTTCCCCAGCATCAAGAGTGTGGTCCCTGGAAATATACAGGTGCTCATTAAAAGTTAATGAAATGAATAAATAAGCTCATCAATGTATATGAAACACTGTGTGCCTCTCAGCTTAATGATGGTGGAGAGATTAATTCAGTATAAAACACAGACCTACTCTGAACACATAGAAGAAAATGAAAGAATGATTTTGCAGTTATCTAGTGATCCAAAAAAATAGTCAAATTAGGAAGTTTAGGCAAAATACAATCCACACAACAGCAGAATTACCAAATGTGGATTACCTACACTAATCAAATTGCTAAATCTCCATTGTGCATCTTTTAGACACAAAAGCAGGAATCTCTATGTTCAGTCCTTAATTGAAAAATTAGCAGGCAGACTATTAAGAGTACAATTGAAAATATATTAAAGATGTGCACAAAACATTTTAAATACAAGCAAAAATCATCTGAGAATCTGTCAGACACTAGACACTCTTTATCACAGAAACACAGGTAATAAATTCACAATAGAAATAGGTGCAAGGATAACAAGTAACTTGAAAGAAGTGACATCTGAACTGGATTTCCAAAAATAAAACAAGAATTACATTAGCAAAGAGTCAAGGGCAGTATTTCAAAAAGAGGGAAGGGAATATATGCAAAGAAATGGAATCAAACAGCATTGTGGCATAGAATTGGAAGTAGTTTGTGTTGATATGGCAAAAAAAGGAGGATGAGAAAAATATCAAAGGCAGAAAGATGAACAGGAGCAGATCATGAGAATCCTTCCTGTGACACAGACAAAATGTGTTACACATGTAAAACCATAGAAAGCTCCACACAGAAATGTAGGAAAGAGAATTGGGAAATAGTAAGTGTGGATGAAGGCAAACTACTTAAAATGCTACAGCCATGTGGTTCAAACCTCTTTACCTAGGAATTTAAGGATTTCATCATATTGACATATGCATACAAGCAAAACAAAATTTTTAAAATCATACTTTATATTTTAGGTTGTACTGGAAAAAACTGAAATAGAATAACATCTTCCACTGATCTACTGATCAACAGTGGAAGATGTTATTTTAGAAAGTCATTTCGCATCCAATAAATGAAGCATTTTATAGTCACTATACAGAATGAGAGAACTATAGAATGCATACAAAAACTATATTGTTAAATGTATAAAAATACATTTGTGGGGGTTGGGGATGTGGCTCAGTGGTTAAAAAGCACTTGCCTAGAGCATGTGAGGCCCTGAGTTCAATTCCCAGCACCGCCAAAAAAATAAAAGAAAAGAAAAGAAAAGAAAGGTTTGCACAACAATATGCAAATATGTTAACATTTGTATAAAGAAACACACACAAATATTGAAAATTAATGATTGACTCCAGAAAGGAAGAAAATGAAATGTATTTTCCACTCTATAAAACTTTGTTCTTTTAGAAAAAACTAATTGCAGTATCTGGAACGGCATTAAGGACAGTATAAATGAAAAAACATTAAAAGAGTTTTTAGAGGCAAGCATCTTTTAGCCAGGAAGAAAGTCCTTACCAGGACTCAAGTCTGATGGTACCTTGATTTTGAACTTCTATGCTACAGAACTCTGAGAGAACAAATTGTTGTGCAAGTCACTCAATCTGTGATATTTTTATAGCATCCTGCACATACTACCTCAGTAACTGATTGGATGTATAAGGAGAAAGAGAAAAGACTACAGATGATCATTTGGCTTGGAAAGCTAGGTATTAGTAACACCTATAGATCTGGCAATAAAGGGTATGAGTTTAATTTTAAGGTTTGGAGTTTTAGGAGTCTGTGGGAAGGTACTTATAAGTACCCAGTAAACAATCTGGCAGTGTGCTGCACAAATGAAAAGACCCTAAAGACTCAGTGGCTTGATATGAAATGGTTTTAGTATGTAGTGATTCATGTGGCTCTCTAGAGCAGCTCCCTCCCAAACCATGAATCAGCGATATAAGAAATGCATCTCTGAGCTATGCCATTGGTATAACTGTCTTCCACATAGCTAAAGCATTCTACATTGGTTCTTCAATGCTTCAGCTCAGAACCGTCCTATATCACTTCCACTGAGACTGCCCAATTCTCAAAGGCTAGGAAATTTGAAGGAACAAATGGATGTTCAATGCTATACATTCACTTACATCAAGGTATTTCTGTAAGAAATTTTAATTATTAAAGAAAATTTTAATTAATAAAGAAAATTTTAGCTCTTCAGAAGAGAAAACAAAGTGTCAAAAAAGCTAAGTAAATTGCCCAATATTTAAAAACTAAAATAAAACAAGCATCAGTATCTTGAACTCAGATTTCAGTCTCTAAAATGTAAGGTCTTTCACAAGGTCATCCCTTTCCAAGTATATACCACTGACTTGAATCTATTGAGAAAGCCATGAGACCGAAGACTTTGGCAATAGTTTGATTCTTCAAGCCATTAGAATTGTTTAGGAGTGCTAATTAAAAAACAGATTACTGAGTCCTAACCCATAAGTAATAAGTTAATAAAAACTGGGTCAGCAGATCAAGAAATGCACTTTTTTTTCAACAAATTCATACAGTGCTCCTGATACTAGTTTGAGAACATTGCTCTTCAGTAAAAAGGAGTGTCAAACCTAAGAGAGGAATACATTTCAGTGTAAGCTCTGTACACAGGTGCTTGCACTAAATGTCTTTAGGAGCATCTTCAAGTGCAGCATGCTCACCAGATAACTGAGGAGCTACCAAGACCATACATGGGACTTCACCCACAAAGGTGCTGAACTCAGCCATATGAATTTCTTTACTGTTTCTCCAGTTGATTTTATTATACAGCCCTGGAGAAAACCACTGAATTAATGGTTTGTAAGTTAAGACAAGATGCAGAGGGTCTGTATAGCATATATAATTACATAGGGAGACAAGCAGCAGCATTTACCATAAAGATTTTGAGCACAGAGGACTCCATTCCCCAGCTTTCTCATAGATCTAGTAACTTAACCTATCTCTAAAAAATTCTCCTTTGTTGAACAGAGGTAATATTATTACAAAACAGATACAGTGATTGTGATGATTAGGAAAAATTTTAAAAAATGGCAAGAACCAAGGAGAAATCCTTTAATCCACAGCCTCCATGGAGTGATTGAAAACAGGCAATTTGGAGTCAGAAGGTCTGAGCTGAAACCTGAGTTTTCTTTATCAGTGATACCTCAGGCAAGTTGTAAAAATTCTTCTTTGCCACTATCCTCCCATTTGAAAAAGGGAATAATTATGAAAAGGCAAAAAATATGATATATGTAAGATATTTAGGGCAGCATCTGGTCCAAAATACAATGTTATTTTAATTATGAGGTTGTAACTCATTCAGCGACTGACTCTTCACCAAGTATCCTTGGAAGTCTGTCAGAAAACAAAATCCATGGAAACACCCCTACTTTCTTAGAAAATTCAAGCATAGTTCTCTGATAGAAATGGGTCCTACAGCACACAGCACATTTCCTCTTATGTCCTATGAACATGAGTTTGAAATTTCACAGACTTAAGTTCAACACAGACTTGGTCACCATGTCATGAACTGTGTGATGGCCAAGTTACAGTTTCTGCACTATAGCAAAACAGTGAGTGGCATCTAAAAGAAGGAGGCTTATAACAGATCAGAATTTGAAGTTTGTTTCTTGCTAAAGAGTCAATGAAAGTCTATTTAAAAAATGTAGACATGAGCTGATAAAAGCTTGCCTAGCACATCATGAGATCCATACTCTCTGAGTAACTGTGAGAATTGGCATAAATCTAGTTTTAAATAACTGTAAAATTGTCTGTCACCTAAAGTACTTGGCAAGTTTTTATATTATTAGTCTTCTCTGAATTCCTAATATAAAATTGTCATATTGTGGTTTTTATTTTGTTTTCCCCAAATACACACATTCAATTCCTAATATGGTAGAAATGTTTGGATCATATGGTGAAACAATTATTCAACAAAAAGATCAGTGTTGAAAGGAATCCAAAACATATCCTTGGAAATATTTTTATAGTCAAGATACATTTGATTCATTAAAAGCAAATCCATATTATATACCAATGTGGTAAAATCTCTAAAACTCCACGACTCTAGTTAATGTATGAATGGCAGTCTCCATGGTTTTGTGAGACAAAAAATGTCCTATTATCTTTTCCTTGGCTTACCTCAGAGTTGCTCCCCTGAAGGACTAGAGACTTGGGTTTCTGATGACTTTTACTGGTCTCTTTTCTAGAATTATTCCCCCCTATGCATTCATCTGCATTAACTTCTTTTATAAATCGATGGGCGACATCCAATACACTGGACAATATTTGAGATTTTGCCTATTAAAAAAGGAACAAAATATGACTAAAGAGACTAATATGTCAGCATCAGTACCTTGTTAACATTAAATCAAAATTTCAGCATTATGAATCATAATATTCAGTAAATTTTAATTAGTATTTTAAAAGACAAGCTGACATTTTTTGCAATCATTATAATAGTGACGGTGGCCATATACTGAGGGCACTGATTTGGACTCATCCTATTCTAAACATTTTAAAAACTGTATCATTTAATCCTTAGGCAACTCTAAACCATAACTATTTTTGTCTATTTTGGGAATAAAGAAACTAGAACTCAGAGTTTAAATACCAGCCTTTGGTCACATGGTGAGTGGGTGGCAGAGCTGGGAAATGACCCCAGGTGTGTATAATTCTAATGACTCATAGCCTTTCCATTATGCCAACCCCAAATAGATAAGGTGTGTTACTTTGTGCATATCGCAGCTAGAAAACTAAATATATCTTATGTAGTAGGAGCCTGAATAAGCAGTAATGAGTTTTCCTTGGTGATAAAATATCTTTAGAAATCATACACCATTCAAAAGTGCACATGAGGAAGTGCCTCTATCTGCAGTTTCCTAGTAAACTCCAAATTGGCCCTCATTTCATGCCTTTGCTCATGAGGTTCACTTACGGGAATGCCTTCTCTTCTCTGTCCTCATCTTTGCCTAGCCGACTCCTACTTCTCCTTCAAGAATTATTCCAAGTTACTCCCACAGGTCTAAGAACACTTCCCTGAAAGTTCATCCTCCCCACCCTCATTATAGTCATAAATCCCTGAACAGCTCTGTGCCAACCCTCATGTTGTGCCTTTCCAACTCCTTTTGGCTTGTCCCATCACACCATATAAACTCACAAAATGAAAAGAGATGTTTTTTAAACCTTTGTACGACTACCACAGTGTCTTACAAATAGCACACAGTAAAAAATAGGGTGTAGACAGAGGGAGAAGAGCTATAGAATTAGATAATTGAGAAAAGGAATTAAAAAAACAAAACAAAACAAAAAACTTTGGGCATGCTTCCAGAGGGGGTGACCAGGGAAAGGAAAATCTTGGGCAGGCCTTTTTCTCTGAAGGGTCTCTTCTCAGCAATTATGTTAGTCTGCCCAAGGACTCTGTAGACCTCTGGACCCCATCTGATCTCAAACTAAACTCCCCCAGGAAGATTGAGGATGTTCAGAGGCTCTCAGAGAACCTGGCATTAGGAAGACAAGAAATACATCTTACTTCTTAGCAAACGTCTGTAAGGCAGAGGAAAAATTCATCAGGAATCAGAAATAATTATTTTCTACTCTCCTATAGATATACTCCTAAAATTTTCATCTAGTTACCAATTTAAATAGCTACAATTACACTGAAACTATCCAGTTATGACCTTTTGTAAATCTATTAGGATTCACGCAGTCTGATTCTGGAATAAATTGGTGAACATCAAATTAACTGGTGTTATTTCACACTGAATTAATGAATCACCTATGAAAATCTGACAAATGTGACCTATTCATATATATTGCTCTCAGTACTGTGGTATTTGCTTCAAATTTTCCCAGTAATTATCAAAAAGCCATGTAGATCTATATAGTCCCCATTTTTAAAAGAATTTCAATTCTACACTAATGCTTTAGACTTCCAGAAATACCTACATATTAACCAATATTTTTAAAAGAGAGTAATCCACAAAGCCTAATTTTAAATTGCCCAAAATAAAGATTTGTGGATGTTAAGGTGTCTAGTTTTCCTTTTGTTTATAAAATCAAAAGCAATAGTATTAATTATAAAATATAAAATACCAAGGTAAAATTATCAAATATATTTTTTAAAATTATCAAATATATTTTACATAGCACAAAACAAAGATTTTTCCTGTCTTAAAGTGAATCCTGCCTTCAACATTCTAAGAATTTTTAGGCAACATGTTAAAAAACTCAGAAATAACAAAAGCTAAGTTAACTTTCCTGCTAAAAAAAGAAGATAAACATCATGGATAATTGACAAAATTGAATTTTATATTTGAATATCTGAAAGTCTTGTTAATTTAGTAAATAGCTGAAACAAATAAAATCCAGTAAATGGGAATATTCTTTCCTAGAACATCATATACATCTAAATGTAACTTTTCTTCTTTGTAAGACTGTGTATGTATGCTTTTTTCTCTTAATTTTAAAATAATTTTACAAGGAGAGAGGACAGACACCTATGATTCCTATTACACAGACAAGGACTTGGAAGTTCAGAAAGACTAGGTCAATGTCAAACAGCTGCAGAATCTTGTGGCTTAAATTAGAATAAGTCTTCTTCTAACCTAACTATTTTTCTCTACTGAGTGCTAATTAGCCTTCATGACACAGAAAATGTAGTTTACCTTTCATTTTGTAAAACTGGACACGTTACATTTTTTTTCTGATAGACTTAAACACTGTTCTGTCCTTTAAAAAATAATACTCCATAAAACTATAATTCTGTATATGATTGCCTATGGAAAAATTGGGGGGGTGGGTTTTGTTTTTAACTTATTTTTACCTGTTCATTTTTACATTTGACCAAATATGTAAAAACAAATTATAGTCCCCCATATTAAAATGTAAGAAATAGAGGTTACTCCCAATTCATAAAATGTAATCCCCATGGAGAATTATTGTCAGCCACTGGGGACACAGTCCTGAAAAATTTTGTCCCTACTTAGAAGGACATATACAAATTTACAACACAAAACATGTTACCTTTCACTCAATAATCTATCATTTTAAACAATAACCAATGAATTAGAATGTTAAGAATATTATTACAATATTTAAAACAGATAAATGACTATATTAAGTAAAACACAATATCATACATTAACAAAATGTTTTTGAATTTTAAAACTCATAGATATTTTCCTTTTCATCTCTTAAATGTGAAAATTTAAATATAGCTATACTGTTAGGCAGTAATAGGAAGAAACTGAAAACGTATAAAATTAACTGTGCAACTGCTCTACATGTTAAAAAGTGTTTTAAAATCAAACCAAAACAGACTTCAGGGCATATAGTAAATCATGTATTTCACTGTATGATAGAAACTTAAACTAGAGCCAAAGAATATGATTTACTGCCAGTATTTCCAGATTTCCCCACATCCTTCACTATACTGTGAGATGATAGGATTTCATCTGGTGACTGTTCTAAAATTCTTACCTGAACATTTTTCCCCCTAGAATATTATCTTTCAAATTACACTCTAGAAGAATTCATCACTCTGACAATGTATCATTAATCAAAGTAAAGAGTATAGCATTTTGGAATGGATGGCACCTTGTAAAAGTTAAGGTCTAAGAGCAAAAGTTTCGGTTTGGTTAGAAAAATGATGTACTTTATGGTAGTGTCAGTGTTTCAGAACTGTAACTACCATCGTCATCCAAATCGCTAGCTATTCAGCAATAAATATTAATGATCCTGTTGACATAGGCATACCTTCTTATGTGATCCAGAAGTTTCAGCTCAAGGAAGTTCACACATAGTTTACAACTATGTTACTTTGAAAGTTTGAAAAAAGTGGGAATCTCTCCTTTCATAGTGCTTTCATTTACTTTCCACTTGTGAAATTTTAGGAGAGATTTATTGCAAACAGAGTCTTGCATCAAAAACTGAAATTTCTAGACTCTTATCGAAGAGTTCTATTATTTCATTTGACTCTTCTTTGCAAATAACTATGAAGATACACCCATACGCCCACCCGTACAGACAGAGAAAAACAAATTGTCAAAGAAGAACTTGAGAAACATCATAAACCTATTGGTGGCAGTGACTATTGAATATAGTTGGGACTTTAAGAGATGAAATAATTCCAGGAACATCAAGCTACATATTAAATTATACCTGCTAATTAGTACAACTTTAATGTTTTATGTATAGGTGAAAAAAATTTAAATTTAAAAACTTGAATTTAAAAAGTTAACTTGATTTAAGTTTTTAAAAAATTAAGTACATATAAATAATTTCTTTAAAAAAACACATGACTTTTGAGAAAACATTTCCTTCTCATTGAGAATATTTTCCCAAGCGCAGTTTGTTCTGGTTTCTTTGATGGGTACTACCTCCCACGCAAGTGGGAAATGGGAGGATGATATCTGTATAACTTGGATTCCTATTGGTTCTTAAGTTTTTCTTTTCCAGGATTTTACCATTTTGAAGTAATCAGGAACCAGCTGTCTTACAATTAAACCAAAACCTTAGCAATAAATGAAGACAAAAAAAAGATGAAAATCTATAGAAATGCCTCCTCTTAATGCAAGTTCTGACTGTTTTAATGACTTCACTCAGTTGAGGTGCCTAGAAAAGAAAAGTACAAATAAGAAATTGCAGACACCTAACCCCCATTCAAAACAATAGATTAATAAGGGAGACTAAATCTTAATACAGGTTTTGTTTTTAAATTCCGGTTGTTATGATCTCTGTGAGAAGGCAAGTCTTGCAGTATCTACATCACAGAGAAAGAAGTCCTCAGGGTTTTAACTAGGATTGCCAACTCATTTTGTTGGGGTTCCCAGAACAAAGCACCATAGGATTTGAATGACCTTCCCTGAACCCTAATTTTCTTTCAAATTTCATTAAATAGGTGGGGAATTTTCCAGGATTAAAAGATGTTTGGGAATAATATTGTGCTAATCAGTGACTCACATGTACTGAAGAATTAGGCTTTAGTTTTTAGTAAAATAAACTTTCTAAAAAATTAAAACTCATCAAAACATTGTTCAAGATTTGTTTATCTAAAAAAAATTCTACAGATAATCTTAGCACAAATTTATTCCCTAAAAGTAGACCTTACCATAGTCAACTCTGAATTTTCTATGAAGCTTAAAAAGAGAGATATCCATAAGCAATTTGATCAAAGGTTTCATTTACTATTAAGAACAGAAGGAAAAAAGAAAAGTTAACTTTGGACCAGGAAGAGAAGTACAAAGTTGAAAAGAAAAAGGCAGGAATTTCCATAAAGCAGGCAACTGGAAAAAACAGAATTTGAGGAAATTTTCTATATAAATTCATCAGAAACAATAGAAAACTAAATATTTATATGGTGAAAGAAAATAGTGATGGGAAGACTCACAGCAGAATCATGTTTTTTAATTCAGTTCTGCTCATCGTATTTATAAAAACACATATGGTATTTGCTTGAGTGGCACAACAAATCAATAGTATAGAAATAACTACTTATTGCACTTATCGCAAGCTAGACAGGAATCAAATCCTGGAAGTGTAAAATTCTTGTGGCTGAAGTTTATTGCTTATTCCAGCAACATAAAATTTTAAGCAGAACTTAAGAGGATCCTTAGATTTACCTTTTCTGTAAAGGTCTGATTTTTTTCAGGATTTATTAATCAATGATTTATACATTATTATGCCTCCTTGATACACAAAGAGATAATAAAAATGAGCAAGGATTTTATTACAAGTTAAATTTATTGTTCAATAAATGATGCCAAATATAACTAATCTGGACTCGATATTTAGTATAATCATAACATAACATCTGAAAATAATGAAATAAAACACATACAATCCAGTTAAAATATCTTAAAATAAGACAACATATTATGTAATAGCTGGAAAAGTAATGTATTGTCAAAAATTTTAATCACCTGATAGCAAAGAAAATAGCATGATTTAGAGATAAATAATTGTGCCTTTTAAATTTGCTTATAATTATAAAAAATTCTACTTAGCAACCTTAGAAGTGAGCCCGTATAGCGAAAAAGCCGCATAGGAAATTCACACCTGCAATCTTGCTTTCTATTTGCAGTTTTGATGCCATATAATTATGCACTATATTAATTATCTTAGCAAGTACTTACTATTGTTTTCAACTAATATTACATGTATAATTCATCCAGATGAGTTAGCTGTTCTCAGCAATTACTCCTATTTGAGCTACATGAAGAACAAATGATTTTGTATGCAATGATTTGAATAACAGATTTTTCAACATAGAGAGGGAAACTCACTAACAAATAGCAATCAAAAATTTGCCATATTTGGCTTTTAAATATAGTATTGCTCCTGCATCACAATTGGACAGTTTTTACTCCATAAAGACCAATGAACATAAAATATAGCAAACAAAACTACTGTAAAACTTCCCAAACTCCATGGAAAAAAATCATGAGCCAACATAGGTAGCACCTGCAAATTATAAAGGTTCCTCAAATATCCAGCATCAATATGATTGAGTAAAGTTCAGACATTTGGTTAGACTAATGACCTTTACTTTCCCTTCCAAATTTGATATTCTATTATCCTTTATTTGGATTAGGAGGAAGTCAGTATTTTTAAACATACTCTGATAAATTGAGCTCTAAAACTTTAATTCTCTGTTTTATATCAAAAGTCTTCCAAAATATGTATTACTATACCACTTTTGAAAACAGTCCTAAGCATATAATGCCGTATTGTCAACTACAGGCACTATGTTGACCAGCAGATCTCCAGGGCCTATTCATCTTGGTAACTTTGATGTCACACCTATTGAACATTTCCCCATTTCTTCTTCCTCCTATCCATCAGCAACACTATTCTATTTTTGCTTCTGTAAGGTTGACTATTTTAGAGATCTCATATAAGTGGAATTATGCAATATTTGGCCTTTTGTTCCTTACTTATTGTACTTACCATGTTTTCTAGGTTCACGTTAAGTATTCTTCCACATGCACACATATGCATGCACACACACACAACAGAGGGACACAGAAAACTTGTAGAGGTAACAGATATGTTTATTGCCATAATTGTAATGATGATATCATGTGTATATGCATATGTCATAATCTATCATTTTTATACAGTAAGTGCAAGTTTTTATTTCAGTTATACCCAATAAAACTGGAGGAAAAATCCCTGAGCTACAATAGTGATCTTTTCAGTACTTCTTTGGACTCATGGTCATTAATGTAATTTAGTTTTCTAGGCATTTAATGTTAATGGTGTAGGCATAGGATTGAATTTTTCCTAATATTTCATCTTGACTAATAAAGCTTGATGTGAGTAGCACCTGCTATGAGGAGAATACTTGAACGTCTGTTGTTGTTTAATCTGATCCTTACAAATAGCACTTAAGAGTTCTGAGTTTCATATATGAGTCCTAAAGATCCCTCTTAACATGAACTTCACAGGCACATCCTCCTCTCCTTTTGAGATTGACTTAGGCCATCTCTGACTGATTCTGGTCTTATACTTTAGCTAAGCTCTCTATTGTACCTATTAGTCTGTTACTTGCTTTTATATATATGTATGTGTGTGTGTGAACTTATGTTCTCCCAACTCTTTACCAATGTTGCAATCACTTTGGAAAACAGTCTGATAGTTCCCCAGTCAATAACAGAGTGACCATACAACTTAGTATATCTACTACCGGTTATCTAGCCAGGAAAAATTAAAACCACAAGTACATGCAAAAAATTGTATACAAATATTCATAACAGCATATTCATAGTAGTCAAAGGTGGAAATGACCTAAATATCTATTACATGATGAATGAATGAATGATGTGTTATATCCATAAATGGAATGTCATTTGATTTAAACAATAAATGCAATACTGAAATGTGGTCAACATGAATGGAACCTTGAAAACATTAAGCATGTAAAAGAAGACATTCATAAAAGACTACATACGTATTATTCCTTTGTTATAGAGTATTCAATATAGTTTATTCTATAGAGATAGAAAGTAGATTAGTGGATGCCAGAGGATAGGGGGAAAGGTCAGATAATGGGAAGATGAGGATAGTAGCAGAAGTGTATGAAGTGGAATATTGCTTTTTTGTTTGTTTGTTCGGGTTTTGGGGGGGTGGTACCAGGGATTGAACTCAGGGGCACACAACCACTGAACCATGGACCCAGTCCTATTTTGTATTTTATTTAGAGTCAGGGTCTCACTGACTTGCTTAGCGCCTCACCCTTGCTGAGGCTGGCTTTGAACTTGATCTTTCTGCTTCAACCTTCCAAACTGCTGGGATGACAGGCATGTGCTACCATGCCCAGTTGTTTTTTGTTTTTTTGAGGTGACATAATGTTCAAAAATGAATTATGCTGATAGTTTACATATCTGTGAATATGCTAAAATCCACTGAATTATACACTTTGAATAAATTTATGGTATATGAATTATATCTTAATAAAGCAATTTTTTAAAAATCTTGTAGTGATTCCTGGACAAGTGTTTTTTATTGATTTTTGGGTGTCTCATCAATCTATTTTTTGAAATTCTAATCAATCAAAGATTTAAGGGCACGCTGACCAAGAGGTCTGCACCAGTTAACTAAACTTTCAAATTCTCAAAGCTATTATCAAACCTCTATTGGCATCTGTCTACTCAGAAAGACAAGGGCAGGAATATCAGTTGGCAAGCAGGAAAGCAGCCTTTGTTCATTTCTGGTGGGAGTCTTGCAGGAGTTAAGGAAGAGGAAAAGCTCATATAGTGAAGAGTATAGCTGGTTTAGAATTTTTATTTCCCACCAGGGCCCATCTTAATCTCATGGCTTCCAAAATTTCACAGTAGATGTGCTAATTACAAAGCTCATTACATCCAGGGAGCTGTTTTCACCCAATGTATGTATAGTTTTTCTGTTCAGACAAAATTTGCCAATCAGAAGTCTTATTTACCATTAAGAGTACTGCCTGGGAACCTTTTTCTGTTTCCCAGAAGAAGAGTTAGAAAGTCAACTAATGATCAAATTCTGAAACTTAAGAGGAATGGCTTTTGTCTGAACATCAACATGGCACACTAACATAAATTACTTTAATATCTGGTCAATAAATTAAGATTTCAAAATTAAAAGAAAACCAAACTTTGCAAGCTAAAATATAATTTTAAATTATTTCAGGAGCTTGATCATATCATTAGAGACTCATTCATATTTTAATTCATTTAAAAATTGACTTATGTAGATCAGATACAGACACTAAGAAAAAAGTGGTGAATAAGACAGAAATAATCCTTCTAACATGATTTGGAATTTATCAGAAGTAGAAAAGAATGAAGCTAATAGCAATATGCATTTAAAAAACTCTTAGAATTTTTAAAAATTCAGTATAACAATCATACTGAAGGGCAGTGCACACAGACTAAAGTGAAAAGAATAAGCATCATTCATATTTAAGAAAGAAGGTTAAAAGCGACAAGCCTCAATTGTTAATATACTTTCATCTCTCTTAAGGACAATATTAACTAGTATTCCTAAATACTAGGTTTACATTTTTTCAGGAGATTTTTGTAACCTGGACTTAAATCATGTGAGTTTATAACAATTCAATTTGAGAAGAATATTCACATATTTCTCTTTTATTGATGACTTTGGGAGAAGAAAGTATGCTCAGTTCTGCCCCTTCTGGGTTCTCTCATAAGCACTGCCTGCCAGGGATGTATTATCTAGATATCCACCACATTTGGGAGTAGGCTCTTCCCTACCAAGAGAAAATGTCTACAGCTTGAGGAAAACACATTCAATACAAGAAAGCATCAGGAAGTTAAATTTGTCTTAATATCATGTCACAATCACCAATTCTGATTGTGTCAATAATTAATAAAGTTCATTTCTACCTTCTGACACCAATATTTATTTCTCAATTGGTTCATGATTTGGAAAACAAAGGAAAATACACTATGTATTAACCTTCAAAGATCCCAATGAACTCTAAAATTATGTAACAATTACCTGTAATTTTACTCTGAACTCTTTATTATCATGTTTCCACAGAAAATAATTGCCAAGATTTGCCTCCCTCAGTTTTTACTAGAGAGTGTTCTGAGAACAACACCTGTAAGCAAGTAAAGCAAGAAGTATTGGACAAAGAGAAAGCTGAACTCCAAAGCCAGCCACAAAAGAGGAGTTGTAAAGGCCAATCAGAGTTGTTCCAAACTGAGGTGAGGGAGATGTTGGGATTCTACTGGGCTTATAATTTGGATGTCCCTACCAAAACTCATGTTGAAACTTAATCCCCATTGTGAAATAAGAGGTGGGAGCCTGTGAGATCTTCAAGAGATCATAAGGACAGAGACCTCATGGGTGAACTAATCCATTCATTGATTAAAAGATTAATCCACAAACAGGATTGTCTTGAGAGTGGATTTAGTATAAAAATAAGTCAGGCACTGTTTCTTTCTTGCACCACTCTTACCACACAATGTCCTGTATGACCTCAGGACTCTATATAGAGAGTTCATGTCAGTAAGAAAGCCCTACCCGGTGCAACCCTGCCAAGTACCCAGTTTCCAAAATCATGATCTGGGTAAACTTTTATTCTTTATAAATTACCCAGTCTATGGAATTTAGTTATAGTAAAAGAAAATAGGCAAAGACAAGACTACCTCTGGGAGGGATATAACTGAAGAAGCAGCAAAGGGTGCCCTGAGAAAGGGAAATACCTGGGAAGGTCTTCAGGGGTAGCCCATCAGCAGACAATGCTCTAGCAGTCAAGGAAGTGGACCTGTGTACTCAAGAGGAGGTTCTGGGGTCTGCTGTCACATCTATAGATGCATATGCACAGCATCTAAAATTGGTCCTAGTAAGATCATCCAGGTCATTATATTGTCCCAAATGACTAGCAATGATCTGAAAATGCTGTGTTATTCTTAATATTAACAGGATAGTGATAATGTGATGCCTAATAGTTGATATTGATCAATATCAATTTAAAAAATCTACTATAAAGTTCCCATGCCTAAACTGTATTCTGACATTAACTGAGGTTGAATCTGGTAATTATTTTCTTATAGGTTTGCTCAATATACATTCCCAATTACATTCATATTTGTAAGGCATTCCTTTCTTTTGAGAAAAAAGGGTTCATACCAGAAAACATGGGAATTCGACCTTGATTTTCTCGTTCATTACTAAGCATCCCCCCTTCAAGATTTCTTTATCCAGTTAAGAACATCTTCATTTCAATTAAGATACCACAATCTATTGATTTACCAATCTAACCTCCCTTGTGCATACCACACTTTTCACAATAGAATGCCTTTTGATTGTCTTCCCCAATCTTCTTTTCCTCTGATTAAATTTGTCTCCTCTGTATGGTTATATGTTGTTAGAAGGAAACAGGATTGCCTCATATATTAAGAACTTATTTATCAGCTGGGGGAAAAAAACTTTCATTTCAACCCTCAGTGTTGATGATTTTCTAAATACAGAAGTTCATTTTTTTTACTAAGTAATTCCTCTCATGCGTCTATGCTTTGTTTTGCAGATAATTAACTATTTAACAGAGGTTGGAGAAGGCAAATAAACTTGAAATGCTTTGAATCACTGCCAAGTATAATCAATCATAAGTCAAGAGAAACACCCTTTGAAATTATAATCTTAGTCAACATGGATATAGTAACTGTTTGCTTTCAATTTTTCAGGGATTTATCTCTTAAGTAAAACAAGATATGCTGGTACAAAATGGCCCATAGTGACTAAATTACAAGACTCACTGGGCCATAGAATAGTGGCTGAAATGGTTTGCAGCTATCCAGTTTGACTGCATTTTTTAAATAGAAGTGGCATCCCAGGTATAGAGTATGTAGAGTATATAGAGTATAACAACTGGTAGCCTAGAAAACGTGCATCTTATACAGTAATGCTTACTATTCACCCATCAATGCTTGCCCTGACTTCTCAAATCATGTAAGATTTCAGCAGTCAACAAAGCCTCATGACTTTAATAGTTACCAAAATGGTGAAAATTGTGAATACGGGATGACTGGCCCAAGAGAGCTATGCTGAAATAGACTGGCACTCATGACTAACCTAGTGACCTTCAAGGTCAAGGAGAACTTCAGTGCAAAGGGAAGCAGGGGGTGGGGCAGTGAGGAGATAATGGAAACAAGGAGAAAAAATGGCAAATTGACTGAAAAAACTACAAGGCTAAATGAAGGACAGCAATAGGAAGAGAAGGACAAAGCTTAAAGAGACAATTGAAGCCAAGATGTGATGACAGAGAACAAGTAAGGCCATCACGAAAGAACAGGGAAGTACTAGCCAGAACAGTGACCCTCTTAGGGGGCATGTTGCGTTATAAATATGACAACAGCTAGTCAAGACCTCTTTCTTATTAACTGTTATAATCACAGGAAATCAAAATCATGGGCATGATTACAAATAAAGTATGGAACTGTAGTCAATGCACTGTATTTACTAAGATGAGAGCATGTAAAACATTTTGAAATAATTCCTTTTAATAAACAAACTTCATTTATTTATTATTACCTGTATTTAAGGAATGCAACATAATTTAATGTACATATATGTGCATACAATACATATTCATAGTGCAATGAATGCTAGTGCCAATCATGTCAACATGCCCATCACCTCTCATAGTTAACTCTTCTGTTTTCTTGTAGTAAGAGCAACAATAAACACATAATGGAATATCACTCAGCCATAAAAAGGAGATAATGTAATTCTCAACAACCTGAAGGACATTATGCAAGTGAAATATACCAGGCACAGACAGAAAAATACTGCCTGATTTCACTAACACATGGAAGCTTTAAAAATAACTTTTTGATTTATGATTTTGTTCTCTGAATAAATAGACAAACTTCCTTAAATTATCTGGAAAATATTGTCTCCTTCAGAATTCCTCATTCCCTACCTTAGTAGGTGAAATGTGGTTATATAAAAACAGAGTAAGAGAAACACAGGTTTAGTTTCCAGTACAGGTGGTCTGTGCATGTTTTACTAAATACTAACATCACAACTCCACTTTCCTAGTAGAAAATGTACTTCCCAGGGCTTGCCTAAAGACAGTAGTGTCCACAAACAGGAGGGCAGTATGCAGACACAACACAAGCACCAAAGAGACATTGTCTTTTAATCATTACTTAACATTTTCACATATATGAATGTATGGAGAGAGAGAGAGAAAGAGAGAGAGAGAGAGAGAGAGAGAGAGAGAGAGAGAGGAGAACCCCTGTATTTGGAAAAACGTATCAAGGATCCATGGTAGGCGATATGCTCTTTGAGTTGTGTACTTACATAATTCATTCATGCTAACTTTTAGAGATGAAAGTGTGTTCTACAATCTGAGATTCACCAGGAACTTAAAGATCATCTTACTATTTGTGGCTTACCAACCTTTCCTCTTCTGCAATCAAAACTAGGAAATGTGATGCTGACAGAATTACACATGTTCTTACCACAAAACTTTTAAAAAAGAAAGAAAAAGAAATCAGTGGTGTGAAGTGATTGCTATGCTCATTAGCTTGACTTTGGAGATTGTTTCACAAAGTATATGTATACCAAAACATCAGATTGCATACCTGCACACCAACTGTATACAATTGGTATCTGTCAATTATTGCTCAATAAAGATAGCAAAAATAGTCTACAGGTTTCTACAAACATTCTGCAAAGATTCTACCTAACCCAAAGGAACTTTATGTAAGAAAGAATATTCTTAATTATTACATAGCATATGACAGTCAATACACACTTAGCAAACCTTTTCTCTCTTCCCCAGCCAATCTATGTTTAGAATTGTGTGAGATTGTAATATACAAATATCCCATATTAATGATGCTGATATAAAAGAGAAAAATGTTCAATGTCTAGAAAGCAATCCTCTATGCCATGCTGCTTTTAGTAAGCATGATGTGACCACAGCAAAGTCAGGTTGTGTGTGTGTGTGTGTGTGTGTGTGTGAGAGAGAGAGAGAGAGAGAGAGAGAGAGAGAGCAAAGAGAGGGTGAAAGGAGAAAGAAGACAAGGGAAAGGAGAATCAAACACAGATATATTCGGAATATATATATATATTCCGAAGCTCAAATCCTGAAGTTAGGGAAGGAGCCAGTTCTCATTATTCTTAATCTTCTACACAAGCAAGCACAATACTTCAATTTACTGAATGGTAACTCAGAAAATTGTGCTGAATAAATAAATCATTGACTGTAATCCCAGCAGCTCGGGAGCCTGAGGCAGGAGGATCGAGAGTTCAAAGCCAGCCTCAGCAAAAGCGAGGTGCTAAGCAACTCAGTAAGACCCTGTCTCTTAATAGAATACAAAATAGGGCTGGGGATGGGCTCAGTGGTCGAGTGCCCCTGAGTTCAATCCCTAGTAACCCCCCAAAAAATAAAATAAAGTAAAAATAAATCATTGAATAAAAATTCCTAGTAAGGTCATACAATGGAGTAGTTATACTATTTACATTCAAAGTTGACAGCATTTACTTACTTTTATATTATTTATACATTAATTGGACTTGCTCTTTTAATTAGTAAGTTGTTTGTGTTTTAAGTTTTTAATTTTCTCCACTGAGCGTTTCTGAAATTAACACACATAAATTGTACAAATTAACAGGTTTCACTGTGACATTTCCATGCATCCTTATATCATCCATCAGTCATGTTCACCATCCCTTCTCCCTTCCCTTGTCCTCCCATCTCTCCCACCTGCTCCCAGTCCTCATCCTGTTTACTAATAGTCCCTCTTCTACTTTCAGGTCTCATTTTTCATTTTTATGTTTTCAGTTTTCACATATGAGAAAAATATGATATTTGTTTGTTTTCCCATGTCCAGTTTATTTTGCTTAGCATGAAGTCCTCTGGTTCTCCCCATCCTGCGAATGACATGATTTGGTTCTTTATGGTGGAATTGTCCTTCATTGTGCATATATGCCATATTTGCTTTCCCATTCATTTGCTGATGGGCACCTTGACTAGTCCTAAATACCTTAGCTGCTAAAAATAGTGCTGCAATAAAAATGAGGGTACAAGTATCTCTTCTGTGCGCTGACTTCATTTCCTTCACATATGTACTCAGGATTGGGAGAGCTGGATCATATTGGAGTTCTATTTTTAGGTTTTTGAGGAACTTCCATTCTGTTTTCCAGAGTGGCTGTACCAATTTACATTCCCACCAACAGTCTAAGAGGTTTCTTTTGCTCCACATGCTTACCAGCATTTGTTGTGTCTGTCTGTCTCTCTCTCTCTCTCTCTCTCTCTCTCTCTCCCTCTCTCTCTTTCTCTCTCCCCCCCCCCCCACACACACATAACAATCACTCTGAGGGAGGAGAGATGAAATATCATGCATTTCCCTGATGGCTAAAGTATCAAGCATTTTTATCTATTAGCCATTTGTATTTCTTCTTTCAAGAAATATCTGTTCAAATCATTAGCCCATTTTTATTGGATAACTTATTATTTTGTAGTGAAGTTTTTTGAGTTCTTTATATATTGTGGATATTAATTCTCTGTCAGATGAATAGTGAACAAAGATTTTCTCCCATACTAGAGGTTGTTTCTTCATTCTGTTGATTGCTTCCTTCAAATTGCAAAAGGTTTTAATATGATACAATTCCATTTGCCCATTCTTGCTTTTGTCTCCTGTTGGAGTTATATTCAGAAAATAATTGCCTGTAACAATAGGTGGAAGTGTTTCCCTCATGCTTCCTTCTACTAGTTTCAAAATTTCAGGTCTTACATTAAGGTATTTGTATTGATTTTTATACAGGTGAAAAGGGGTCAAGTTTCATCATTCTCCATGAGGATATCCAATTTTCGCAACACCATTGGTTGAGGAGGCCGTCCTTTCCCCCTATTCTGTTTTGTTGGTCTGTATTTCCATTTTTATGCCAATACACCATGCTGGTTTTGTTACTATGGTTCTATAGTATGTTTTCAAATAGGTTTTGTGATGCCTGCAGTATTGCTATTTTTATCCATGATTGCTTTGGCAGTTCAGGGTCTTTTGTACTTAAGGAATAAATTTTGGAATCATTTTTTCTAGTTCTGTAAAGAAAGTTATTAGCTTTCTAAGGAATCTCCACACTGCTTTCCAGAGTGGCTGTACCAATTTGCACTCCCACCAGCAATGTAAGAGTGTACCCTTTTCCCCACATCCTCGCCAACACCTGTTGTTGCCTGTGTTCTTGATAAAAGACATTCTAATTGGGGTAAGATGAAATCTTAAGGTGGTTTTGATTTGCATTTCTCTTATAACGAGTGATGTTGAACATTTTTTCATAAATCTGCTGATTGCTTGTAGATCTTCCTCTGTAAAGTGTCTGTTCATTTCCTTGGCCCATTTATTGATTGGGTTATTGGTGTTCGTGGTGTAAAGATTTTTGAGTACTTGGTAGATTCTGGAGATTAGTGCTCTGTCCGAAGTGTGTGTGGCAAAGATTTTCTCCCACTCTGAAGGCTCTCTCTTCACATTGCTGATTGTTTCCTTTGCTGAGAAGAAGCTTTTTAGTTTCACTCTATCCCAATCATTGATTCGTGCTTTTATTTCTTGCGCTTTGGGAGTCATGTTAAGGAAATCTGGTCCTAGGCCAACATGATGAAGATTTGGACCTATTTTCTCTTCTATTAGGTGGAATGGATCCACCATTTGACCCTGCTATCCCACTCCTTGGCTTATACCCAAAGGACTTAAAATCAGATTGCCTCAGTGATGCAGCCACATCAATGTTCATAGCTGCTCAATTCACAATAGCTAGATTATGGAATCAACCTAGATGCCCTTCAGTAGATGAATGGATAAAGAAACTGTGGTATATATACACAATGGAATATTACTCAGCTATAAGGAAGAATAAAATTATGACATTTGTAGGTAAATGGATGATGTTGGAAACTGTTATGCTAAGTGAGATCAGCCAATCACATAAATCCAAAAGCCGAATGGTCTTTCTGATAAATGAATGATGATGCATAATGTGGGGAGGAAAGATGGCAAGAATGGAGGAAAGATAGCTAGCATAGAGGGAAGGGAGGGGTGGGGGCGGGTGGGGGGTAAAATTAATAACAGAGTGTGTGACAGATACCATTGCCCTGTGTAAATGCATGAACGCACAGATGGTGTGACTCTACTTTGTGTACAACCAGTGAAACAATAGCTGTACTCCATTTGTGTTCAATAAAAAAAAAAGAAAGTTATTAGCATTTTGATGGATATTGCACTGAATCTGTAGTTCACTTTGAGTAGTAGAACCATTTTAACAATATTCATTCTCTTAATTCATGAAATTGGCAGGTTTTTCTACCTTCTTGGGTCTTCTCCAATTTTTCTCTTCAGTGTTTTGTAATTTTCATTACAGAGGTCTTTCATCTCCTTAGTTAGGTATTTTTTATGGCTAGGGTGAATGGAATGGCTTCCCTTATTTCTTTTGCAGCAAGTTCATTATTGATATATATATAAGCTACTGATTTTTGTATGTGGATTTTGAACACTGCTACTTTACTGAGTTTATCAATTCTAAGAATCTTTTGCTGGAGTCTTTAGATGATTCTAAACATAGAATCATATCAGTAAAGAGGGATGATTTGATTTCCTTCTTTCCTATTTCTGTCCCTTCTCTTCCTTCTCGTGTCTAATTGTTCTGGCTAAAATTCCTAATACTATAAAAGTAATGAGAGTGGGCAACCTGGCTTTCAGTTTTTCCTAATTCAGTGTGATGTTGGATATGGGTTTGTCACAGACAGTCTTTATTTTGTTGAGGTATGATCCTTCTGTAATGAATTTTAGCAGAATTTTTATCAAGAAGATATGTGGAATTTCATCAAAGACTTATTCTGTATCTATCAGTAATCACAAGTTTTTTGTTCTTGGTTTTATTTATGTGCTATATGTATTGATTTTTGTGTGTTGAACCATCTTTACTTGCCCAGAATGAAATTAACTTGATCACGGTATATGCACCTTAGTGTACTATGGAATTTGATTTACAAGTATCTTACTGAGGTTGGTTGGTTTGTTTATTAGTACTGGCAATTGAACACAGCAATTCATGCATGTGAAGCAAGCACATGCTTAGACTACATCACCAGGGCTTTTCATTATTTTTTTATTTTGAGACAAGAGTTCACTAAGTTGCCCAGGCTGGCCTCAAATTTGTAATCCTTCTGTTGAAATTCAGCTTCCCAAGTAGCTGAAATTATAGGTGTATACCAATAGCCAAGTTATTGACGAATTGCATCTAAGTTTACAAGGGATATTGGTCTGTAGTTATTGTGTGTGTGTGTGTGTGTGTTTGTGTGCGCTCTTATAAAGTTTTGATGGCAGGCTAATAGAATAGACTGGAGAGCTTGATGTTAGTTCTTTAAAAATCCAGGGAAATCCAGAAGTGCAGCCATTTGGTCCTGGTATTTTCTTTGTTGGGAGATTTTCATTATTAACTCAGTCTCATTCTAGTTATTGGTGCATTTTGATTTTTTTTAATTCTCCTGGTTCAGTTTTGGTGGTCATACATATGAAATTTGTCCATTTCTTTTAGATTTTCCAATTTTCTGGCATACAGTTTTTCAAAATATTCCCTAATGATCTTTTGAATTTCAGTGGTATCTATTACAATGTCTCCTTTTTCATTTCTAATTTAAATTTTTATTTCTCTCTTCCTGTTGATTAAGTTAAAAGTTTATCAACTTTATCTTTTCAAAGAACCAACTCTTTTACTGATCCCTTGCATTGTTCTTTTAGTCTCTGTTTGATTTTATGCTCTGATTTTTATTCTCTCATTCCATCTACTCACTTAGGGTTTGATTTGTTCTTCTTTTGCTACAACCTTGAGATGTATCATTAGGTTATTTATGTAAGATCATTCTGGCTTTATTTACTTGTTTGGTTTTTTTTTTTGTTTGGTTGGTTTTGTTTTAATGTAAACACTCATTTCAGTAAACTTACCTCTTGGTACTACTTTTGCTCTAAACCACAGATTTCATTCAGTATGTTGAGTTTCCATTTTCATTTGATTCTAAGAATTTCTGGATTTCCCCTGATTTCTTCAATGACCCACTGTTTATTCAAATGCATGTGGGTCAATATCTATATGATTGCATAATTTCTGTACTTTCTCTTGCTGTTGATTTCTCATTTCATTCACTTTTGATTTGATGAGATACAAGACATTATTTATATTTTTTAATTTGTAAAGACTTGCTTTACAGCCTAATGTATAGTCTTATTTGGAAAAAGTTCCATATGTTGATTTAAATAAAAGAATTATTCTGAATCAATTACTCTGTAATTTCTATTAAGTCCATTTGATTAATAGTACAAATTAATTCTGATGTTTGTTGATTTCTTTTGTCTGGATGACCTAGTTATTGGCAAAAGTGGTGTACTGAAGTAATTCACAATTATTAATTAGGGTCCTGTCTCTCTTTATGCCAAGTAGTACTTGTTACAGAAAATTGGGTGCTCTGACACTGTATAGATAGCTATTAGATATCTTCTTGACCAATTGTTCCCAGGATTCTGTGTAGTTCACCTTCTTTGTCTACTGATTTTGTCATAAAGTCTATTTTGTCAGATCTAAGTGTAACTGCTACTATTTGTTTCGGATATCATTTGCTTGAAACATCATTTACATCATTCTACTTTCAGTCTGCATTTGTCTTTGCAGTTGAAGTGAACTTGCATGCAGCATGTAATGGTTTAGATATGAGGGCGTCCACCGAATGCTTACATGTGAGACAATGCAAGAATGTTCAGAGATGAAATAATTAGATTATGAGCATTTTAATCTAATTAGTGGATCAACCAACTGATATCAACTGAAATAACAGATAAGGATTCAGTGGAGTGGTAGTAAATAAAGGCAGGTAAGGTGCAGCTGGAAGGAGTAGGTCACTGGAGGCATGCCTTTGAAGGGAGTTCTCTGTTTCCTGGTTGCCATGTTCTGAGTGGCTTTCCTCCCATACTCCCTTCCACCATGATGTTCTACCTTATCTCAGACCCAAAGCTATGGTGTCGATTAGTCATGGACTCAACTTCCAAAACCAAAATAAACTTTTCCTAAGATGCTCTTCTTGGGTATTTTGATCACAATGATGAAAAGGTAACTAAGATACAGCATATTGTTGGTTCTTGTTTTTTTTTTTTGAACCAATGTGGCTAATTTAATTTAATCAATCTCTTTTAATTAGTGATTTGAGATGACTTACATGCAGGATTATTGTTGAAAGATATGGACTTATAGTTACTTCATGGTTGTTTTTTATATTCTATATATGTTTTTTTCTCTCTTATACATTTGATATTTGACTATATTATGTTTTATTCTTTCCTATTTTTCATTCACATGCCCATTCTTTTAGTGTCCATTATTTCATTCTTTCTCATGCTCTCATGATTATGTACATTTTTTTCCTTATCAGGGTGTAGAGTTCACTATGGTACCTTCTATAATACTGAGTTAGTGGTCATGAATTCCCTAAATTTATGCTTACATCTTGGAAGGTCCTCATTTCTGGTGATCTTGCTGGGTATATTATTGTTGGTTTGCAACAATTCTATGTCCTTCCTGCCTTTGAGTTTCTTCTAGGAAATCTATTTTTAATCTAATAAGCTTGCCTTTAAAAATGTGACTTGGTGCTCCTGTACCTTTTAATATTTTTTCTTTGTCCTGTACTTTCAGCAATTTAACTATAATATATCATGGACAGGTTCTTTTCTGGTCATCTCTTTCAGAGTTCTAAATGCACCCTGTGTCTTGATGCCCAGATCTTCCTTAAAATTTGGGGAATGTTCTGCTGTTATTTCACAGAATAGGTTATCTCTGTGCTCAGCATGTGGCTCTTCTCCCTCCACTATGCCAATAGTGCAGATCTTTGATCTTTTAATGGTGCTCAGATACTTTGAGTGTTCTCTTCATTCTTTCTTATTTTTATTCTTTATTGCTATCTGAATGTAAATTTAGTGTTGAGTAGTTTTTAAGCTCCACTATTCTTTAGATTGATTTAGTCTATTGTTGGAGCTTTCAACTGAGTTTTTTTTTTAATCTGACATTGAGTTTTTCATTTCCAAGACTTCAATTTTTTTTTAAAATCTCTATTGAAATGCTCATTCATATTCTACACTGTCTTCCTTAGTTCATTCAACTGTTGGTTCTTATGCTCTTGGATTTCATTGAGCATTTTAAAAATCATTATTTGAATTCTTTATCCAGCATTTCAACCACTTTGGTATCTTTGAAATCTGTTAATATGGCGTTATTAACTTTAGGCCATGACATTTTGCACTGTGTTTTCAATTTTTTATGATTCTATGATGAAATTTATGCATCTATTAGTATGGCTATCTCTTCCACCTTTACATGAGGACCTTCTTGGTAAGCAATGTTCTCTTGATAATGTGTCTCTGAGTATCAGTTTTCTGTGTAGTGTGGAGTTTTATTCCAATTGGACTTCATAGTGCAGGCTCTCTATGACTTCTTTGGCTGTGATTACAATGGCATAATGTATACAATGTCAGAATATGAAGAGCCTCCTTTTTCTGGGAGACTTGTAGAAAAAGGAGTCCTTCAGGTAGTTCAGGCAGGTGTGGTACAGGCAATGGATAAGTGGGGTGAACCTGTTGTTAATACTCTGACAATGAGAATGGAAGTACCTAGCTGATGATGGGGTTTCCTCAGATACTATTGATACTGATGGAGTTACTTGCATACAATTCTGGTATTAGTTCCTCCAATCATCGTGAAGGTCCTGAAGCTTTTATTCTCTGTTCAAACACTAGTGCCCTGGTGTTTCATGGGGAGATGCAGGGTCCAGGGTCACAGCACCCCTCTGTGCCACTTATCTCTAGTCTTTTCATAAATGTGTAATAGGCTGAAACAGTGACCAGTGCTAACGATCTTCATAGGTGCAGTGTCCAAACAGTTTTTGTGTTATTTCTCTGTTGTTGCTGTGGGGGTGAGTGTCCAGGAGCAAGCCACCAGATTCTACTTGTTATGCCCACTTGGGGACAGGACTAGGGGGTTCTGTCCCCCTCCCAACCTTTTCTTTAAGTTGAAGTATCCACAAGGTTTGAGCAGGAGTAGGCTGTGCCTGGAGTGTAGTTCAGTGGCAGAGCATCCACCCAATGGGTCCAAAGTCCCAGACTCAATCCCAAGCACCACAAAGAAAAAAATATAATAAAATAAATAAAATAAAAGTAACAGAAAAAATGACAGAAAATACAGGGAATATGTGATGTAGAATAATATAAACTTAATAATAATAGAAACAACTTGTTAAAGGGGAAAAAGAAAAAATTATAATTAAAATTTACCAAGAGAAAAAATGAAAAGTGGAAAGCATATGAGAAACTAAATTAGGAACAGAGTATAAAGGGGAAGAGAAAACAATAAAGCATTAAAAATTTAAAAAAAAAAAATTAGAGAAAAAGAAAAAAAAGCACAAACAAACAAAAAGCAGCTTCAACAACAACAACAAAAATATTAATAGAAAACAAAAACTTGCTCTGCATTCAGCTACTTAAATGAAGGGACCAGAGTGGATCCTCGCAACCTATGCTGATCAAAGCTTCTCTTTGAGTCTTCTTGGGCTATGCATTCCATGGTCAGAGCAAAATTTGGGGGTTATCCATCCCCTTTTTCTTTCTTCTGTAGTACTAGCCTAGTGACCAGCAGGAGTGATTTGTAGCTGAACCAGCTGGAATTCCTCCCAGCTCCTTTGCTTGCTGGAATGAGCTACAAGGAGAGGGTAACTTCCCAGTAAAGATTCTGGAACTTATTAAGCTGCACACTCGTGGGGTGGGGAAAATGCCAGTATTACAGTGTGTCAGTGGTCCAGTGGAATGCTGAACTCACCTGGCAAAATCTCTGGAGGTTTTAGAGCAGACGTCTTCAAGGACAAGGTTAACACCACTGCTGCAGCTTGTCAATTATCTTGGAATGAAGAATTCCCCAAAGATTCTCTCCAGAAGTTTGGGGGCTGCATACTCTGAAAGTGGGGCTAGCACTGGCTCTGCAGCCAATCTCTCACCAAACCCACCAGCCAAGAGCAGCAATGGAATGGCAAAAGAGCTGCACAGGGAGGAGGAATGGAGGGACCTTCACGATTCACTTTGCATGACTAGTGCTACCAGACTTGGCTCAGCAAAAAATACCACAAGACTGTTCACACCCCCAGGCTCTTGACAGCAGGACTCCCAAACTGCTGATTTTAAAATAAAGTGCCTTCATTCCCCTCCATTTCTTACCACATAGGATTCTCAGTTGGTCTGTGTTACAGTCAGGGCAAACTAACTCTTAAAGTGGCCACCTGCTGAGTCATTGCAGATATATTGCCTCAAGGAGGCTGGAGATAGGAAAATGCAAGGACTTTTTAAACCTCAGGGCTGTAACTCAGTCAATAGTCATCTCAAGATGACTGCCAGTTACAGTACTGTGAGAATATGCCAGGAAGTGCTGGAACTCTCTCCAGAGCCAGTTCACCATGCAGACTAGACTGTCTGTAGGATGCCAAATCCTGTGTTAGAGAGAGAACCTCACTTATACCCCACCCCCACTGCAGATGGTGCATGCCTTCCCTCCCCCTGGATGCTTGGTTTCTCCCACGCTCCCACTATCCAAAAATGCTGGTTGTCTCAAGTCTCGTCTCCTGACTTGCTTTGCAGCTCTTGCCCATGGGCATCCACCCTATCAAGCAACTATCCTCCTGTTGCTTTGATTTTAACTTGTGAAGACGTGGTGTCTCTACTCTGCCATCTTGAAGCTTAACGACTCACTTTTATAGAGAATAATATTCATTCCTTTTTAGGATATAATCATAATATCCTGAGGGAGGGAAGGACCCAGTTGGTTTTTGTTCTCCCTCCATTATTTTTGTCTGAAGATTCTAAACACTGGTATTTCAAAAGTAACTAACTTTTGATAAACAAAGTTAGATCTGCTTGATAATTTGTGATGATCATAACTTGGGTTACAGCATTTTTGAGAGTTACCAATATTTATATTGAGGTAATGTGTAAAAATTGAAACCTTAACAATAATGTTTTAAAATATAGATCTGATCACCTCCTTCCCTTTGTCTACAAGATGTTAAAATCCTTAACCTATTATATGAGGTTCTTGGTTCTCATTTTTATGTCCAGGTCCTTAGCAACAAGATCCTAGCAATATTAACCACATAATGTACCTGCCTAGCACAGATCTTGTTTTCTAAAAGGCATTTATTAATATCATTGAATAAATTACTGTAAATTGAATTAAACCTGTAATAAATCCATGAGTTATTAAATGTAACTAGTATAATGTCATCTATCTGACCATATTTATTGTTTAAGTAATTTGAATTTTAAAGCAATTTGACAGAGCTTGTGTTTAAGTATTTTAAGCACTAATGATTAAAAATAAGGGACAATGGTGACATACATATATATTCATTTAGATTTCATATATTCATATAAATATACATTTCTAAATATCATATAACATATATTAATAAATTTGTATTTACATATAAATGTTTATATAAATAAAAAGTTCCAATATGTGGAAGGAAATGTAGAAATCTGAGAGCTGAACTTACCTAAATAATAATGGGTGAGAAAATAAAGTGTTTTAAATAAATATAAAAAGAAAACAAAGAGATTTCTACTCATAAACTAAATAGAATAAGTACTTAAAATAAGCCATGTGTTCATTTGAAACCACAATAGATAAAAATATTGTCTAATTTAAAATGTCAAGTTCATGGAGAGAATGCATAATCTAAAGACTCTAATCAAGCTAAGTGTTTCAGGAACTATATTAAAACACAATTTAAATAGCAAAATAGAATCTAGATTAGTGTTCAGTAAAATAATTTTTATATGTCAAGACTGTACATAATAGAATTTCAGAAATTAAGGTAAATCATCCTGAGTTCTAAATTAAACATGTTTTAAATGTCTTTATGTTGAAACATTTTATAAATACATTGCAAGTAAAGCATTTTAGAAAGTCATACCTGCAAAAGAGTTGTTCTGTGGAGCTTCAGTGCCCCCTTCTGGT
The DNA here is from genome assembly GCA_020662805.1 of Glaucomys volans. NCBI lineage: Eukaryota > Metazoa > Chordata > Mammalia > Rodentia > Sciuridae > Glaucomys > Glaucomys volans. The sequence continues at coordinate 900,774 of JAJEJO010049589.1, forward strand.
GAATTTTAGCAAAGCATCCTGAACAATAATCTTCGCCACATTCGAGGCATACCTTAAATATATATATATATGTATTAAAAATCATACTATTATAGTAGAATCTGAGAAAATATTTGAATAAAGAAATCACTGTTCTCACATTATTCTTCAAATTTCATACTTAAATGTCATTTGAATTGAGAAGCCCGCTCCTCTCTCAAAAAAAAATCTTAAGATATAACCTTTTGAGGAAAAGTAGCTTATAAAAACTAATAACTTTATAAATGTTTATAGTTGTGATTTAGGTGTTTATTTTATACATTAGATGCATATGTGTGTATGTTTTTTTCTGAGTAAATAATAAAACAGCTATAGTCTCAGGTAAAACTTCCTGACCTGCTAAAAAATATCTGCATCAAAACATTTCCATTTTTTTGACTTTTTTTCTATGTATGGATATACATGACACAATTTGCTTCAAACAATCTCTATGCCCTTATTCTCAAAAACCCCGTATCCTCCATGAAAGTTATCGGTGATTCGCAAAAATATTTGAAAATGTTCTTAGAAGATTCCCTCAAAGCAAAGAAAAATAAGGGGGAAAAACTTGAATGAAACAGCATCATGATGTTAATAATTTTTATGACAGTTAAAGTGTAATGGGTAGTATGCATAGATACATCCAATAAAGGAATGTACCTCTACCTCTGGTGGCACCAAGCAAGACTGAAAGTAAAGAGAAAAGCAAACGGATTTTTTTCTACAAATGGCAATTACTATGTTGCAGTTATAGTGTTGTTTGAACACAATTGACAATACGACGAACAGCAGTGCATATGGCTAATGTCCCTTGTTTTCTTCAGTCGGCCCAGGTAAGGTAGAAACACCAATGGAACAAAAGATAGCATTAGGGCTTGGGGACGGAGGTCAGGAAGTCTGTGTGAAGGAGCTCCTCCTTCTTTGAGCCCTTAGAGTGCCCAGTGTCCTCTATCCTACTTCTTCTGTCTTTGTTTGCATCAGGGAACAATAAGTATAAAGCATCTGGATTAGGCTGGCAAGAAGTCAGCACCCTTCATTGGTCAATGGCAGACGGAAAGGTGCAATTATACATCTCCAACGTTATGTGCACACAAAATACCCTGGAAAATTTTGTGACAGTACAGGCTCTAGTTCCATAGGTCTGGAGCAGGACCTGAGGTTCTAAGTTCTAGCAAGCTCCAGATGCCCCTACTGCTGCTGCTGGGGAGCCCACACATTGAGTAACAAAGCACTAGGAGATGTATATGACATACATAAACCCAACAGGAGATTTCTAAGTCCATCAGTCTTAAAATTGTATTAAAAGTCCCCATCTGATGATATGGTTATTTGCAATAATGTAGCCTGGTTTGTTAAATAGAAAATGATTAGGACAATCCCCCTCCAAACAAAAGGTTAAAGGGATAAAAAATTCTATATAACTAAATGAAATTTGATGTTTCAAGGGTTGAAAAGGTTAGATGAAATAACAATATCCACACATTTTAATGGGCACCTACTGTTCTGGGGGCTTCATATATTCAACCTCATTTAATTCTCACAACAACCCTATTGTATCTCCATTACGAAATAAAGGTAACAGAGGAAAAGTGATTGAGAACTTTCAGGCAGTCATGTAAACTAATGTTGGTAAAGCCGGGATTTCACCCTCCAAGTCCAGCTCAAAGCTCAAGTTCTTGAACATGATACACATTAAGAACTATTAAGCCAATCACTGACCATTAGTTGCAGTACTATTGTATTGAAAAACCTTGATAAAATCTGCAATAAAATAAAATCCTGTATTTCAAATGACTGCATGGTCTGGTATTTATCAAAGCACTTAATCACATTTTCAAATGTGATTAGCTATACAGATTGGATTATTATTATTCACTTTCATTATTTCTTATTAGGGCATTGGAACTAGATTTATTATTTAAGGAGAAAAATAAACGCTGTCTCTAGCATGGGGACCAGTCTGACCTTTCTACTCTTTCTTCAAGAATTACAGTCTCTCAGGAAAATAATGATAAAAACATTATCCCAATTCCATAATTTTTGAATACAAAACAAAGTTAAAAATGTAATTTCACATAAATGTATGGTAGTATTATTATGCTTCTAAATGTAAACTGCATAATTTTTATTTAATTTAATATGCTTGCTAATATATTGATAAATTTCTTACAAATATTTCCAAGTCTCTACAACATAGTAATAAAGGAACTGAAAATCAATTTCAGCATATCCTAAGCTGAAAGTAGCCAAACAGATATTTGTAGACTAGATCAAAGCTAGAATTGCAGAGTAAGCTTATATATTTTGTTATACAAGCATATTTGGATTTAAATTGGGTTAAAATACCGCCAACTGGAAAAACGTTTCATGCAGTTTGTGTAACTGGCAGTAACAGTAAAATGCAGACAAGAACTCCATTCTCCCACAGACCCTTCTTCAGTGACGGAATACCCAATGTCGATTTTAACAAATCTCTTGTCGATTCGATGAACACCAGAGCTGTTGTGCAAAGCCTTCAGAATCCATCTGAGTTTAATTAAGTTATTCACATATGCCAAACTAATAGATGATTGTATAACTGTCCACTTTACTCTTGGTGTATAGAAATAGCCTAAAACCACTGGAATTACTTGTACAACAAAAAAATTGGAAGTTTTGGATTTTATCTTGTCAGTAATTGTGAATGTATCAAATCAAAAGAAAATTGGCCAAAAATAAAACCACACAATTCATTTTTCTCCTCTTTATGTTTCAGACACAACATTAAACACTTCACGTGTTAACTCATAATCACCAGTAACTGTGTAATATAAAGTGCTGTTATCCCCATTACATCATTTTACAAATGAGAATACAGAGTTAGAGAGATGAAGTCATTTGCTAACGATCACATAGCTAATGACAGGATTGAGATTTGAACTTCCAAAATACACTTAACTCCTATCTTCCATACACGATTTTTCCTGTGTGTATGTGTATATGCATATATATATACACATATATATACATATGCTCATTTTTATTATTCAGTCATAATTATATCCATAATTATATACAATGATAGAAGCTAATAACACAAGACAACCTCAGAATTTAACACTACTATTCATTAGATCAGCTTAACGTGAATGTGTAAATAGTTTTCAGCATGAGATATTGTTTTCATTTCAAATCAGAGGAAATTCTTCTTAAAATATTAATGAACTCCTTCAAGGATGTTTAGGCCCTAGATCCTGGCTACTGTATAAGGCAGTTTTCAGGCCAATCCACTCTTTACCCAGGGCACACATCGTCACTCCCATCTGCTCTTCAGTCAAGGCCCCGTGCCATGTATCTTGTGTGAGATTTCCTTATTACTTTTTCTTCTCTCTAAAAAACATAGACCCTTTATTTTCAGATTAAGTCCTATCTACTTATGCCATCCTGTTCAACTTCCAAAGTCTTTAAGAAGTTCTCAAACTAAGAAAAATAGAGAAAAGACTAAAAAAATTGAAACCAGAGATGAAGAGGAGTAAGGAATGTACTTCAATATAATAAAGGCCACATATAATAAGCCAACAGCTAATATCATATTGAATGGGGGGAAGTTGAACACTTTCTCTTTAATTTCTGAAATAAGACAAAGATGTCCAATTTCACCACTTTCATTCAACATAGTCCTGGAAGTCCTGGCCATTGCAATCAGGTAAAAGAGAAATGAAGGGCAATCAAACTGGAAAAGAGAAAGTCGAGTTGTCACTGTTTGTAGATGATATGATCTCATATACAGAATACCCCAAAAAGTCCATGAATTAAAAAAAAAAAAATGAATTCAGCAAACCTTCAGGATACAAAATCAACATATAAAAACTAATAGTTTTTCCATATGCCATAGCAAATGATCAAAATAGAAACCCAGAGAACAATTCAATTTATAAAAGATACAAAACAATACCTAGGTATAAATTTAACCAAAAACATGAATTATCTCTACGATAAAAAATAATAAACACCAATGAAAAATATTGAAAATGACACAAAAATTGGAAAGACATCGATGCTAATAGATTTTAAGAACCAATATTTTTAAAATGCCTATACTACCCAAGGCAAATTACAGATTCAATGCAATCGGTTTCAATATACCAATGACATTCTTCACAGAATTAGCAAAAATAAGTTTTTTTGAAACTTTAAGGCTTGTATGGAACCACTAAAAGAACCAAAGTCAATAGCCTTCAACGAATATCAACAAGGCAGGATTCATTATATGTACCTGACTTCAAAATATACAAACAGCTGTAGAAATCAAAACCGAGTGGTGTTGGCATGAATACAGACACAAACAAACAGAAAAGGATAGAGAGCCTAGCAGTAAACACACATGTCGAGCCATAACACTTTTTATAAAGATACTAGAACATGCATTGGAGAAAGGACAGTCTTTTCAATAGTGTTGGGAATACTAAGTATTCACATGCAGGAGAAAGAAGCTACACTCCAATCTCTAAATATGTATAAGTAGCCCCTCAAAAAGAATTAAAAATTTCAATGTAAGAAATAAAACTATGAGACTATGACTTAATGAACTATGAACTAATTATGAAGAAAACATAAAAGAAACACTTCAGGGCACTGGAACAGGCAAAGGTTTCTTGGGCAAGGCCCCCAAAGTACAGGAAATGGGAGCAAAAATAGACAAGTGTGATTATATCAAACTAAAACTCTTCTGTACAGCAAAAGGTAGACAATCAACAGAGTGCAGAGACAACTTACAGAATGGGAGAAAATATTTACAAAACCATTCATCTGACCATGAGTTAATATCCAGAATATTCAAGGAAATGAAAAAATTTAATAGAAAAAACAAACAAAAAAATGAAACCAAATAATCTGATTTAAAAATGGCCACTATACCCAAGTAGACATTTCTCAAAAGAAGACATGGAACTAATCAACAGATATAGAAAAATTCTTAGCATAATTAGTCCTCAAGGAAAAAACAAAGCAAATCATTTTAAAACCACAATGATCTCATTTCACTCCAGTAAGAACGGTTACTATCAAATAAGTATAACAAATGCTGGTAAGGATGTGGAAAAAAGAGAACCCCTGGCACACTAATGGTGGAGATGCAAATTAACATACCTTTATGGAAAACATATGGAAGCTCCTCAAAAAATTAAAAATAAAACTGCTGTATGATTTAGCAATCCCACTACCAGGTATATATTCAAAGAAATTAAATTAGCATGTAAAAGACATCTGCATTCCCATATTCACTGAAGCACTATTAACAATAACTAAGTGGAAACAATGTGTCCATCAACTGAAGAATGAATTTTTAAAAATGTCATACATATACATAACAGAATACTAGTCAATCATAAAAAAGGAATCATGAGTTGAAAGCCAGTCTCAGCACCTTAGTGAGGTACTTACCAACTCAGCAAGACCCTGTCTCTAATAAAAATATTTTTAAAAGGCTGGGTATGTGGCTCAGAGGTTAAGCACCCCTCGGTTCAAGCCTCAGTACAAAAAAAAATCTTGTCCTTTGAAATATCAGAGATAAAATTAAAGATCATTATTCTAAGTGAAATAAGCCAGGCACAGAAAAACAAGTACCACACTATTATACTTGTATGTGGACTCTAAAAAAGTTGATCTTATCAAAATTAATAATGTTTGTGAGTAGAATAGAGTAGGAGACTGGGAAGAAGAAGGGGGAAGAAGAGATGTGGAGAAGTTCACCCATGGATACTAAGTTACAGTTAGGTAGAATAAGTTTTGGTTTGGCATTGCACAGTAAGGTGACTATAGCTAATGACAATGTACTGGATATTTCAAAAAGCTAGAAGAAAGTATCTGGCATATTTTTGCTTAAAAAATGATAAATGTTTATAAAGATATATATTTTACCCTAATTTAAACATTGTACAATATTATACATGGATCAAGTTATCACATGGTATCCCATAAACATAAAATTCCATAATTCTATGTTCTGTATTTTAAATGTTTTTATGCATTTTACTTTATCTTAAAATAAATTTAAGTGCTTTTTTTAAAGTGCTGGTCATGCACAATGGTGCATGCCTATAATCCCAGTGACTTGGGAGGCTAAGGCAGGAGTATCACAAGTTCCAAGCCAGCCTCTGCAACTTAGCAAAAGATACAAAAGGATGCAATTCCTAGGTAGAGCACCTCTGGGTTCAATCCCCAGTACAGAAAGAAGAGGAGGAGGAGTAGGAGGAGGAGGAGAAGGAAGAGAAGGAGGAGGGAATAAAAAGTGCTCAACACTGCATCAGATTCCCATGTAATATTGACTCATAGCTCCTCCATAAATCCTCTTCAAAATCAACAGCAGACCCCAACATCAACAAGTCTCTTTTAGCTCTCATGTTTCTAATTCAAGAAATATTATCATTTGTTTATATTTTACATATTTCTACATGCTTCTATATTGTTAACATTCCTTAAATTATTGCCTAACGTCATATCAAATGAGAATACATGATGTAATAGTATGAATATTATACCAAGAGCCAAGGCTTTCAGCTCAATGTTGTTATTAGTTTTTTATTAGATGTAAAGAATTCTAACATTTTAAACACAGTTAAAATCGCCATTAATAAACCTAAGAATAAAACTTTAAATCAGAAATGATTATGTGTAAGTTCTCTGAAACCAAAATATAGTGTAAAAATACAGTATTAGTTATAATCACTGAATTGTTGAAGAGGAAAGTGCTTCTAATTTTTATATACATGCAATGTATTACATATAATATATCATATTATAAATTGCAAAAGATCCTATAAAATCTTCAACATTAACTGAAAGGAAAATACATCTAAATGAAGGGCAAGTCTGTATTATGGGACAGTTGGAAAGAACTGGTCATTCCACAAGTGTTTTTTGAGTTCTTGTCACACTGCAGGTGTGACAAGAACTAGCAGTGAACATATCTAAACCCCTATCACAAGGAAATTCACACTGTGGGTAAAACATAAACACATAAATATGGTTGAAGTGGTGACAAATGCTACGTAGATAAATGAAGACTCAAGAAACTAGAGAGTGAAACTCAGTTTTTGCTCTTATAGAAGGCTGCAGGGTAGATAACATGAGTTGATATTGATGGATATGAGGAGACTGTGGGAGAAGAATATTTGTTGGAGAGAAACTGGGGGCTCAATTTTGAGCACATTTAAGTTAGTGATGCCTATTTAAACATCCAAGCATAAATGTTCAGGAAGTAGTTGGAGTCAAACATTTAGGAGCGAGGTAAGGAATAAATGTGTAAATATGGGAATCATCAATGTAGAAATGGTCTTTAAAGCCAAGAGTATGGATCAAATTACCTAAAGAATATGAATAGATAAAAAAGAGGCTTGAGAACTGAATGCTGTGGCACTTCAACACTGAGAGGGCAAGAATACAAAACCCCAGAAAAGATGGAGAATATAAACATCTAGAAAATGAAATGAAACCAAGAAAGCTTGGAGTCTCAGGAAGCCATGTGAAGAAAGTCACAGATGAGGAGAAGAATACTGTGTTGAATGTTCCTAGTGAAGTAAGAGCTGAGAATTGAGCACTATATTTAAGAATGTGGAATTCATTGATGATATTGATTGGTACAGTTAGTGAATACTAGTGGAGAGTCAAGGTTGAATGAAGAGAGTTCCAGAGAGAATGGAAATCCAGCAATTATACTTCCAGGTACATATCCAAAAGAAATGAAAGCATTGTTTTGAAGAGATATTTGTATACCCATGTTCTTTGTGGCATTACTCATTTTCCAAAAGCTAGATGCAACCCAAGTATCCATCAATTAATTAATAAATAAAATGTGGCATACACAGAGAGTGGAATGGCATCCAGCCTTAAAAAGGAAGGAAATTCTGACCCATGCTGCCAAATGGTTGAATCTTTAAGACTTTATGCTAAGCAATACAAGCCAGTTACAAAAGGACAGATACTATTTGATTCCACAACATGAGGAATGATATTTATTAGGATGGGGGGTATGGGTAAGTGGTGAGTATTATTGACTGGGAACAGAATTTCAGTTTGCAAGATGGAAAGAGCTCTGTGAAAGGGCGGTGGTGATGGCAGCATAACAATGGGAATATACTTAATTCCACTAAACTATACACTTATTACTGAGGGTAAATTTTATGATTTGCCTATCTTATCACATTTTTTAAATGTTCAAGAAATTGGCATTAATGAAAAGCTAGAGAGCTGTCAAAAGCATTATTATCTGTACTTTTTCATTTCCTGTGATAAATTTTAAGGGAAATTATGTTATTTGAAAGAGAAATAAAGACTAGCACATAAATATCCATAGCAGCCTTAAATATAAAAGCAAAAAAAAAAAAGTCAGTCAAGATGAGAATGGATAAACAAATTACGGTGCATCCATACAATGCAAGACTACTTAGCAATACAAATGAACAAACTACTAATTATTTTAGCAACATGCATTAATCTTCATGTGGAGCTAAAGAAAGCATGAAATATATATATATATATATATGTGTGTGTGTGTGTGTGTATACATATATACATACGTTCAGGGACTGACACTGTGGCATTAAAAAGCAGAAGAGCAGTTGCCTTTGTGGTAGGAATATATTAGAAGAGATGTGAGAACCTTCAGAGGTTAAGGAAATGGTCTGTAATAAGCTTATCAAAAGGCATACATGTGCATTTAAGGTCTCTGTGCAGGGTAAAAATAAATTATGCCTCATAAAAATAATGGAGAATAGAAGGGGAAATATGATGATAGCAAGAATGGATAGAAGAATAAACTATGGCATTTGCTGATAAATGGGTGAAGTTGGAGAATATCATGCTAAGTGAAATAAGCCAAGCCCAAAAAACCAAAGGCGAAATGTTTTCTCTGATCAGTGGATGTTGATACATAACGGGGGGGGGGGGCATTATGAGGGGGACAAGAAAAGAATGGAGGAAGTATGGATGGTGTAGAGGAAAATGGGATGGGAGGGGGTGGGGGAAGGAAAGATAGGAGACTGAGACAGTGTTACCCTATGTATATGTAAGATTATATGAATCGTGTGAATCTACATTGTGAAAAAAAAGATATATTACCTGCTGTATAATTATATCAAAATGGGTTGTACTGTCATGTATAATTAAAAAGAACCAATTTTAAAAAAAGAAGAATGGATAACTTTTTAGAAGAGTTTTATTACAATAGAATACAAAGAAAGATTTGGAGGTCCAAAAGAATTTTTGTTGCAATTGATTTCAGTTTTGATTTTAGATGGGAGCTACTATTGCATGCTTATGTGTTGATTAGGCAAGATTTACAGTGGTGTCTTTAAACAAGAATGAGAGGATATGATTCAGGGAATAAGGAAAGCTGTTGACCTTATCTTTCAGCATGTAGAGTAACGGGAAAAAAGGTACATGGTTACTGCAGCAGATGAACTTGGGAGGTGCAGAAGGACTCAAAAAAGTTCTATTCTAGCTGTTTATTATAATGTACATACTAGCAGAGCAGATTTCTTCTCACACTGTCCACAAATCTTCCCTTTTATCTTGGATTTTTCATTTCCAGAGGAATCTTCCATTCTATACTTGGCTGGTTGTCTTACTGGTTCTAGAAAAAGAAATATCAGGTCAATCACTTTGAAATATGTTGCTTAGTTTTCTTATTAATAAAGTCATGTAATTGTACACATTTCTAAATTCTCAAATTGTATTTAAATATTATCTCCCAGTACAAATGACATGTAGTCAAATCTCATGTTAGTTGACCATAGAACCCACAGGAACCCCTGCCTATGTCTGTGAGCACAGTACCTTACATATCCACTCATGTCCACTCTGCTTAAAACTCACTTGAACTGAACACACAGAGTTACAGAATGCTAAAAACCATGTCCTTGACAGAATTCCTATGACATTTCCCCATTGCTGGGTCAAACCAAAGCCCACACAGACCAGTTTCTAAACATGCATAATGTACATTTACAATTATGTTGTATCTATATAAACATATTTGACAATTTAATATGTATATAAGTACATATATGTATATATATGTATTTTAGAACTTATTCTACCAAATTATGTTAACTACTCAAAATTAAATTGCCTTATCCTCTAGAAAACATCTTATTTCCTTTGAAATCATTATAAATCTATTTTGATTTTTACTATTTTTAAATAAGTTATTAAAATATAAAGCAATTTTAAAATGTTCTTTTAATGCCTCAGTGATATTTCAATTTATAATTTTATGCTTCTAAATTATCTTCCCCGTTCAAAGATCATCTCAGTAAAGTTTGAGGAACAAAGCTATGAAACTTCTCAGTTTTGAAAAGTATTATTATTATAATCATATTCACACTGGATATTTTTTGACATAAAATAAGGCCCCATGAAACTATCTGAATAAAATTTATTTCTAAATCAAAATGTCATCATTTGGGGGATCTGAATCTTTATATTGCATAAATAATTTTAACACTTTATAAGTAATTCAAATGTGAAGGAAAATGGGAACTGTATCTTTAGCATCTAATAACGCCGTGGTCAACTGTTTACCTTGAATTTGCTGCTTCAGTAATTTTAATTTCACTTTTCCTGAAGAAAGCTATAATAATGAAAAAAATAATATTTGTCAGGTATACATCCTCTTGTTCAAAGAAAATTTAAATTACTAACAGAAATATTAGAAATCTGTACCATTTTGGTATATTTTGCTCAAAAATTAATAGTGAAAGAAAAATAAAATCAACAGGATATCATCATCAAAGCATATATTCATCTTTTAACTAACTTCAGAGAAAATTCATAAACAAGCAAAAAAATTTTGCAAATACTGTACATATAAATCAGTTTTTGGAAAACATACCAGAAATCATTTTTATATAAAAAACATTATATGTTATCATGAAATGATTTTAAGAAAGTGCTAGTATTCAAATATCATAAAGGTTCAGTAAGTCTCTTCTATTTCTGTGCTTTCTGAAGCACAGAAAGTCAAATATTTGTATAGTCTGAATCTAAACTGAATTCTGACTGAGCTATTCTGCTTACAAAACTGTAGAAGCCAAAATTATCTTATTTGCCCAACATTAAAGAACCACATGTTTTAGTATCATAATCTTAACCTTAAAATATATTATCTATGATCCTTACTTTCCTACAGTTTAGCCCAAAAAGTAGAGTAAATAAGATTCACTGTTGGTTATTTCAAATAAGTAATCATTTAAAATCCTTAGATTTTAACAATTTATGAAACAACACAGACTCGCCAATTGAGTATATTTGCCTTGGTCTTACTAAAACCAACATTTAAAGTACACAAATGAGCATGGAGGATGTTTTGCATTTATACAGACACTGTCAATTCATGCCCAGTTTTCAATTTGCAATTTACACGCTCAATTGCCCAATTTGTACATGAGAATATGAGAACAATGGCTGCCTCCATATCTGTGGCTGTACCAACTGCAGTCATTTTTGAAAATTTAAGCCTAATTATTCTTTGCGGTTTTGCTTCGAAGAGGCACTTATTGTTCATATTCTTTGAAGTAGCTGCTGAGATGTTTTCTGTACCAAACACAGCAGAAAAGAAAATAGGATTGAAATAATCAATTTTTATATGAATCACATTTTTATTTTTAAGTTGGTAATGTGATACAAGTTACAGATAATTTAATCTCATTTTCATAACCAAATTATCCAATATGATTGCCTTAATGATACATCTGAATTACAATATGAACAGCATGGTTGTAGGCTACTTGGACAGAATGAAGAGAAGTGTCAAAGCAAAATGAAGCAATTATTAGAAGAAATTTTATAATTTCTTTTTATTATTATATTTAATATTTTCTTTCTATGAATATAGTCATATATACTTCAAATTGTTAAAATTACATAAAAATATTTCAGTGAACTAGTCACTAGCTATTATTTTTAGGTAAACAGAATTTCTACAAGTTTGATTTTTATTTGTTTGGGAAAGTGTTGGGTGGTGGAGTGGATTAGACCAAGGATACACATGTACATGCACATGTGTCCACTTATCCACATATATATATACACATATGTACAAATATTTGTACTCAGCATCAAGAATTTAATGATCTAAGCCTATGTCCTACTAACCCATTTGTGCCTCTACTAGCAAGTGTTGAAGGAATGCTTTCAGGGGCCAGGACAGCTCCACTGGGTGTCTTGTTTGAACCAATGAAGTTGAGCCATGCTGTTGTCCTCATTCTCCCTGGTGTTCACAAATGCCCTCAGCTAGGCACAAACTCCAAGCCACATTTTCAGATTTTCTCACCCTCAACCCAATTCCTACTGTGGCTTTATCATTTTCTACTGATTGTTTTTCCACCCAGGCTCCCCTACTAATCCATAGAACCCCTATTAATAGTCATTTAATTATCTTATTTCCCCCAAATTTCATATTCACTGAAACCCACCTTTCGTTAGATACCAGCTTCTCCAAAACCCTTCACAGAAACTAGATCCTTTTTCATTTCCCTTCATTCACCAGGAGAGGAGAAAAATTTCTCCCGGGTGCTTTTTCCAGAATATTGTTCCATCATCATTCAGCAAAGTCACCTCTACTGAAGGTTCCACCATCCACTGATTGACTTTACCAATACCTAGCATCACTTTCCACCTAAACCTCAGCAACCTGCTCGGTGTTTCTCTTCATCACATTTCTGGCTGATAATGTTGGACACTTTGGTGTCCATGTTTACTTGACATCTTGGTACTAAAGACCCCCCAGCATGCTGATTACTGTGAATATCTGAATGCCTTTCCAGCTGCCCCACCATTATGACCAAATCCTGCACCAAGCAGCATTCTGAATGGCCACGCCTTCAAAATCCCAAACTCAAGAGTTTCTCAGTGCTCACCTTAACTCCTATTTCTCCCTGTTAGACTTTCCATATCTACCAACTATCGTGATGAAACCATATCATGGAGTTTCCTACAAATCCATGATGAATAACCCCAGTAGACCCATATGGTTTGTCTGCAACCATTTATCATTTGCTGCTAAACTCCGGTCACTCCAAACTTTCTCCAGTCCCAAGACCTCAAAATTCATCCCCTTTTCTTTCCTTTATCTGGGAAAACAATACTACCTTCAACATTCAAGAATGTTGGTACCTTCCTATTATAATCTTCCACAGTATTCTTCCTTACCTCCTGCCCAACTCAAACTCTAAATTTTGTTTTTATTTCCACACATTTTTTTCTCCTTTCTTTCTTCAGAGAAAATGTGAAGGCTTAGTGAAGACTTCCTTAATGAATCCCCTTTTCAAAGACTACACCCCCAGCAATGGGCACTTCTCATCTGCATCTTCAATCTTTCCTCTGGTGGCACATAGCCTATAAACTCACCCACATCATTTCTCCAATTCTAAAAAGCAATGATCTAAAACATTTCCTTGAACCTGTTGAACCTTAAAAGTTGTTCTCTGCTCTCATGTTCAGTGTAATAGGTTTTTATTTACTGCCTCCCACACTTTTTCAGCTACTTGAAATCTACTTTCACAAGTAGTAATGACCTAATCATTAAATTCACATTTTGAAAATTTTCATTTTCCATAAATAGATATTTAGTTTGACTTTTAGGTAATATTACAAAGTGATTTCACATACATCATCTCACAAATTGCTCTAAGCTCCATGAAGTAGTTACAAATGGTGTGTTTACAAACACGGTAACAGAGGTATATAGAGGTAAATGGCATGCCTGAGAACACACAGCCAATGATCTGAATCAGAATTCTAATCTCTAGAGTTTAATAGAATGTTTCTCAACCTCAGCACCACAGAAACCTTAGGTCAAATATTTTGTTTTGTTTTGTTTTGTAGGGTGTTGTGCAACGCCCCTGGCCTATGCTAACTACGTACCTTAGCAAAACAACAGAAAAAAACCCTTTTCAGTGATAACAACTGAAAATGCCTCAGTCACTGCCAAATCTCTCCAGGAAAGCAAAATTACCCCCTTGAGAATTATTGGTCTAAGTGGATACTCAGCAGCCTGTTTTGTTTTTCACAACACAATGAACAATACTGATACCTACATATCTTCTAAAACTACAGTCCTTCACTTTCGTCTTCTAAGAAATTGTTCTACTGTGATTCTGCTCTTGTCTTTTTTTTTCTTCTCTGACCTTCTTCACCAGGAAGCTGGCAAATTGTTTGAGAACCAGCCTAAGAACCAGCAATCCAAATCAACCCTGACGCTTGACCTTGAGCAAGTTACCTTACCTCTTTGAAGTTAGGTCACTTCCTCTGTGGTCTGAGAATAATAAACTGCCTATTATGAGTTATATAAGCACTTAATGAGATTCTAAAAAGAAAAGGCAGCTTAACTATTAACTTATAAACATATTGAATAAACACTAAGGTTTTTGCCACTATATGCCATGTATGGACTTTCCTTGATCTTTATTCATTTCACCTCTTTTGTATTAGAATTCTTGGGACACAAGTGCTCTCTCAGTTTCAGCTATCACATGAAAATTCAAACAAGATTCTAAAATTTTACTCAGACTTTTTCTTCCCCTCTTTATGCTCTCTCCTACTAAATTCTGATTGTGAAGTCACAATCAGTTTGACTTCTCCCTTTTTACTACTTTTTGGTTCAATATGTCCTTTTATAGTTCTCCTGCTTCCATTCTAATTCATACACCTTTCATCCAATTTCCAGATTCTTTGAATAAACTTCCAAATAGTATTAGTCATATTTTTCACTGCTGTGACTAAAAGCCCTGACAGCAACAATTTTAGAAGAAAAGTTTATTTGGGGGCTCACAGTTTCAGAGGTCTCAGTCCATAGACAGATGGCTCCATTCCTTAGGGCTCAAGATGAGGCAGAACATTGTGGTGGAAGACTATAGTGGTGGAAAGCAGCTCAAGACATCACACCAGGAAGCACAGAGGGGGAGGAGAGAGACAGAGAGAGAGAGGGAGGGAGAGGCAGATGGGGAGAGAGAGAAAGAGAGAGCTCTCCTCACCAGGACAAAATATAAACCCCAGGAACTCACCTCTTCCAGCTACCCCCTACCTGCCTACAGTTACACCTCAATTAATCCCTATCAGGGGATCAATTCACTGATTAGGTTAAGGCTCTCATAACCCAATAATTTCATCTCTAAACCTTCTTGAATTGTATCACACATGAGCTTTTGGGGGGACACCTCATATCTAATTTTTAAATTTTTATTTGTTCTTTTTAGTTATAAATAACAGTGTAATTATTTTGATCTATTTATACAGGCACAAAATATCTCTTATTCTAATTAGGGTCACATTCTTGTGGATGTACGTGATATTGAGATTCACTGTGGTGAATCACATATATATATGTATATATATAATACAAGATATATATATATATACATATATATTTGTATATATGTATATATATATATATACAAGAAAGTTATGTAAAGTTTATTCCACTGTCTTTTCTATACATGCCCCCCCTTCCCTTCATTCCCCTTTGTCTAATCTAATGAACTCCTGTTCTTCCCCTCTCCCTTGTTGGGGGTTATCATTCACATATCAGAGAAAACGTTCAACCTTTGATTTTTTGTAATTGGCTTATTTACCTTAGCATGATAGTCTCCAGATCCTTCTATTTAACTTCAAATGTCATAAAGGCATTCTTCTTTAGAGCTGAGTAATATTCCATTGTGTATACATAGCACAATTTCTTTATCCATGGTTCCATAGCTTAGCTATTGTGAATTGCGCTGTCATAAACATTGATGTAGCTGCATCATTGTAGCATGCTGATTTTAACTTCTTTGAATATATACCAAGGAATGGTATAACGGGTCAAATGGAGGTTCCATTCCAAGTTTTCTGAGGAACCTCCATACTGCTTTCCAGAGTGGCTACACCAGTGTGCAGTCCAACAGCAATGTATGAGTGTACATTTTCCCCACATCCTCACCAACATTTATTTTGCTTGTATTCTTAATAACTGCAATTCTGGGTGGGGTAAAGTGAAACTTCAGTGTAGTTTTAATTTGCATTTCTTTAATTCCTAGAGATTTTGAATATTTTTCATACATTTGTTGACCATTCATATTTCTTCTTTTTAGAAGTATCTGTTTAGTTCCTTTGCCCATATGTTGATTGGGTTACTTGGTTTCTTCAGTGTTATGTTTTCTGAGTTCTTTCTATCCTGAAAATTAACACCTAATCTAAGGTGTGTGTGGCAGATTTTCTCCCATGCTATAGGCTCTCTCTTTACACTCTTGACTGTTTCCTTTTCAGTAAAGAAATCTTTTAGTTTGATACCATCCCATTTATTGATTTTTAAAAATTTTACTTCTTGCACTTTAGGAGACTTATCAAGGAAGTCAGTTCCTAAACCAACATGTTAGTGTGTTAGGCCTGCTACCTTTCTGAATTCATTTATGAGTTCTAGAAGCTTTCTGGTGGAGTTTTTTGGGTCTTCTAAATATAGGAGCATGCTGTTGGCAAACAGAGATAGTTTGAGCTCTTCTTTTCCTACTTGTATCTCTTTAATTTCTTTCTTTTGCCTAATTGCTCTGAGTAGAGTTTCAAGGAATGGGTTGAATAGAAGTGGTGACAGAGGGCATCCCTGACTTGTTCCATTTTTTAAAGGGAATGCTTTCAGTTTTTCTCAGTTTAGAATAATGTTGGCCTTGGGTTTAACATATATAACTTTTACAATATTGAGGTATTTTCCTACTATCCCTAGTTTTCTTGTGTTTTGAACATGAGTCGGTGCTGTATTTTGCCAAATGTTTTTTTTTTTTGCATCTATTGAGATAATCATGTTGTTCTTGTCTTTAAGTCTATTTATGTGATGAATTACATTTAATGATTTCCATATGTTGAATCCACCTTGCATCCCTGGGATGAACCCCACTTGATTATGGTGCAGTATCTTTTTAACATGTTTTTGTATGCAATTTGCCAGTTTTAAGAATTTTTGCATCTATCCTCACCAGGGGTATTGTTCTGAAGTTTTCTTTTCTTGATATGTCTTTATCTGGTTTGGTATCAGGGTGATAGTAGCTTCATAGAATGAGTTTGGAAGGGCTTCCTCCTTTTCTATTTAATGGAGTAGTTTGAGGATGATTGGTAGCATAACCAAGGGATCTTGCATGACCAAGTGATCTCAAAAATGATATGAAGCACAAAAGATACATCTATTTATATTTATCTTACCCTTGATTAATTTCCATATTTTGTTTTATAATATATATGATGTTGGTAAGTTTGTATGTATGTGAATCAATAGAAGTACATCTGTAAGACATCTGAACTTGAAATTATTCTTTTCTGATGTGCTACATGCTAAAACACTTCAGAGACTAGTTGCTATATAGGCTATTAACTCCAAACATACTGGATACTTGAACAAGATCAACCATCATAAGTCATTGCCTTAATCTTGCTATCCTCCTGCTCAAAAGAGAATAGGGAATTCCATTCACCAAGTAAAACACCAATAATTCTCAACCTGGTTCTCAAAGCCTCCTATCTCCTGTGCAGTCTTGTTCTGAGCTCTCCTTCTGCACTGCTCCACCCCTCTCTGCTTTCACCTTCCTTAATTATGTTTGTGAGAATGGGGAGTATGAATTATTCATCATTTTTCCTTACAAATATGTAAACCTTCAAATATTTCTAGAACTAAGCTATTATTTTTCATACACACAGTGTTCACATACTAAATGATTACACAAAAGTCACATACTGACTTTTACTATAAATATTTTTAACACACTTCTAAGGACCTCTTTGAGAACAAAGATAATTATAAAACAAAAAAAGCTATTCATAAATGCTAATAAATAAGTCAATATTCACATTCAATTATCACAATCAGCATTTTAAAATATATTTACCATATCATCTTGAAACAATGAATACCACCTCAGATGGACAATGAAACATTAAAAGTGTATTATACACCTTTAATCACTCCCCAAAATTAAAGAAGCATATCCCACTAAGGTTGTGACATTATGGAATCAGATGCTTTTTTGAAGCCAAAAACTTTAGAGGCACTGAGTAAGATGTTTGTAGGTGCCAAGTGACCAAATGAAAGTTTAATGATTGGTACATAAAAAAGAAAAAGCTGTTCAAGTTAAAACTTACAAAGTCACGAGTTTTGTACTAAAGAATCCAGAAACAAAGCTGTTTTCTTTATATAAGCACACTTGCCTGGTTTTAATCTTCAACATAGTGCAATCTTATATTTTACAACGCACAGTAAAGATAGAGCAAACTGTAGCTGTGAAACTGAAACATTTTCTTTCCCTTGGGTATCTTCATTTATGGCATCAACAATTATTATTGAGACATAATATAAATCATTAAACCAGTGTGAAATGATCTAATGGCAAGAATAAAGTTTGTCATTTGTTATATCAAATAACATTAGATTTTGCCTTGATATAGAACTATATAGTTATATTTCACATACTTTAAGTGGGATCTGAACAGAACGAAAAAACTTTGTTTGGAATTTAGAGAAATTTAGAATGGAAATATTCACTTTAAGGTAAATTTTTGAAAATCAACTTCTACTTTAAAAACAAAATATATCTAAATATTGAAAGTTGCATACTAACAAAAACGAACCAAAATCAAATATTAAAAAGTTGATTAAACAAGAATATTGGATTCTTGAGTCCAGAATAGAATACAGGAACTAAAATAATAACTTCTTTCTTCTTGCCTAGCGAATTGCCTGAGAATCAAATGGTATCTTCTTACCTTAATGGCATTTCCCTTATTTGGTGACATTATATGTGATTGATAACCCAATTTGCCCACTTTTCCAGATTTCCAATGATATCCACTTGACCTTCAATATATATAAACAAGACAAAATGTAATTACTAAAAACATTTCTCCTTTCAATGAAAACAAATATATTTTATCTGTTTCAGGAAATAGAAATTCATCTGCTAACATGTAACAAACCAACACAAAAGGAAAATGAAATATCAATAATGGCCCAATAGTCTCAGTAATTTTAAATAGTTCTACCATATTGTGACTTTTGTGGAGAAGTGAATAAAAGTGAAATGTAAAAACAGAGCTGAAGAGTTTCAGTTTTTGACATTTACAATGACTAAAGATAGTTTTACTGATTTATAGTAATCTTTACAGATTGTCATGCAGTTTTAACAATTAAGCATCCACAAATGTAAATAGGAAAAGGGCAAAAGAAGACTCACATACATTCAGTAGGTCTAATAAGTTGTGAATTTCTTATTAAGACTTCAAAGAAGCTCCCATATTGAAAGGTGACAGAGTTTGCTAAGACAAATTTTAGTTTTACAGTTTTAAATTATTATTAGTTGAGCCTCATGAAAATTTGTCAAAATTACCAGGACAGGGAGTCCAATTCTTATTTAAAATATAACACTTTGCCCAACTTCATGTGGGCAACAATTAATAAAGACAAACAGAAAGAGTAGACTCGAATCTTCCTGACCAGAGGGTGGCCTGTTCTCACCCTGGCTATGACATTACTATCTGTGTAACCTTAGAAAAGAGTATAAGCATTCTAAAACCTCAGACAAGCTTTAGAACGTTTTTTAAAAATCATCCAAAAAGGTTCCACAGTTAAGAAAAACTCGCTCTTGGAGGTTGATTCCAGGGACTCTGATTCCCAGCTGAATACCATCATCCATTAAGAAGTCCAAACGTAGTACAAATTGATGAATGTAAAGAATGGGCTGCTGGATCGTAAAGAGGAAACAGTGAAACAGACAATGACGGACACTACGTGGTGCCTGAATTAGACCATAGCTGGGGCTTGTTAGAGCATAGGGTGACACCCCATAGGGTGTCATGACTGCTTTTCAGAGTGAACTACAAAGATAACACCTTGAGAAGGTACTTTGTAGGTATTCAATGGTCATTACAATCAAAAGTAAATTTAGTGCTCGAAGTGATATTTCATATCAGCAAATGCACAGGAAATATGAACTCTCATATTCTTTAGAAGAAGGTTATAAATTTCTGCAGACTATTTCAAAAACAAACTCTCAGCACCTGTTTACACATTAAGCTCAAATGACAGAGGTAGGAATTTATCCCATAGAAGTCCTTGTATGTAAGAAAAATACATGTTGAAGTATGTCCATGGTAGCATTTATGATCACATAATACTGGAAAGTTAATACACTTGTATATGTACAGACTTTTACAAGGATAAGAAAACATTTTAATCATTAAAATGGTGCCAGAAAATGCACTGGGACTCAGCCTCAAGCTAAGAAGATTATTTCCATTACACAACTATCAGCTCTGACTCTTGTCATCTTTATTATTTTTACAATGAAATAATAATCTGTTAAATTAATACATATATATAAGCACTGCATTAGGGAGTTCTTATTATTAAATTATCAGCTCACTAGTATTGGCTGAAGACATTTCAAACATACTTGTGGTTTTAAATGATTCTAACAGATGTTCATGCAAACTCCTGCCCCAAATTGTAAAAAAGCCCTAAATATGACTCTCATGAACTATTGATACCAATCTTCTGAGAGCAAAGGGAAAGTTCCCATTGCTGCCCTAAACATTTCAGACCATAAGTCACTGAGAAGTATGATATATAAGGAGAAATATGAAAGGATAAAACCAAATAAAGTTCAGAAGAAAAAAAATAATGGTAATTTTAAAAGCAATGTTCCTTGTATAAATGGCACAGAAACAAAAGTAGAAGGAATTTAATATTCCTTATACATTAGGAAAAATCAGAAAATATCCACCAAACATTTTTATTTTATTTTATTTTTTTGGTACCGGGGATTGAACCCAGGGGCACTCCACCACTGAGCCACATCCCCAGCCCTATTTTGTATTTTATTTTAGAGACAGGGTCTCACTGAGTTGCTTAAGGCCTTGCTAAGTTGCTGAGGCTGGCTTTGAACTCGTGATCCTCCTGCCTCAGCCTCCCAAGTGCTGGGATTCCAGGCGGGCGCCATCGCGCCCGGCTCCACCAAACATTTTTATTGACATAATAACAATGAATAAAAAAGTTCTTTATATAACTCAGTTTAATCCTCTAAAATTCTCTAAAATTTTCACCTACTTTGCTTCTTCCTTTTCTTTGCTTCTTGTTGATTGGAATTCTTGTAATTTCTTTTCCATTTCTTGGTTCTCCAATTCTAACTGTACTTTCTCCATTCTAAGCTCTTGAACATTTCTGAAAATATGAGATTTATATATAGAATATTCAATTGGAATAAACAAACAAGTAAAACTCCAGGCAAAATAATTTCATATGACCTTTTGCTCTTAAATTAAGAGAATTAATAATTAAAGAATGAAATATTTCAAGTAATTACTTTATAGTTGAAATATGATCTTTATAAAGCTAGCATTTGACATTCATTAATATTCTCCTCAAGCAAAGTATCTCTTTAACACTTATACTTTGCTTTTTCTATTACATTGCTAGATGTTTAAAATCATGATTCACTTTATGTATGAGCCATGTCTTTATATATTCATATATCTATTGCATATGAACAGAAAATGATTTTCTAATTTCCATAATCTCTTTCTCCTAGTTGAATTCAAGTAGTTTACAACTATTATTTTTTCCATATAGGAACTGACAAATTAAAAATCTTACATAAATCTGTACCTTTACAACATGTATGTAGAAGGATAAAAGCAGAGTATGTTTGGGACTTCTTAGGAAGAAGCCCCTATTAAGGTTTTGAAGAGGATATTCTTGTGCAAGAAATTTTGATAACACCACTTGAAGCTCATCAAGCTTTTGACACAAGCCATGTCAGCATTAGTAATTGACTCTCTCTTTTACAGATGGAAGCCAACATAATTCTCTAGATTTTATTATCTATCATGAATTTAAATCCCTTCATAATAACATTTGTGTTCTAAATTCAAGTGGTGAGGGCAAACATGCACACTATAGCATGGAACCAAACCAAAGAGTAATGGAAATCAGAAAAAGGAACTCATCTGTAGAGGTGGTAAGCCATTGCCAAAGAGCAAGTTGGTCAAGTGCATTTCCCCAAATTGACACAATCCAGGGAGATATCTCAAAAGTGATAGGCAGCACAGTCTGTCTAGAGGGTTAAGAGAAGCTGACTGATATAGAGGTAAAGTCATTGTTTTCATTATATCTACTTCAGAAAGAGACTTTTACCTTTTACTATACACAAGCACAGAGATAGGTGAAAGGAGAAGGAGATGGAGTTTCCTGTCTGGAGGGGAATCCAGCCAAGTGTGAGTGATTGTGATACAGTGTGATGGTGTTCTCATCCAGGAAGAACAAGGGGCTAAGCACACAGAAAGGTCATGTGCCCCAGCCCTGGACTGCAGAAACACTTCCTGGTGTAAGCTGAGACATAAAGGAAGAAAGGACTGAGCTAGCTAAAGAGAAGGGGTGAGAGCAGTGTTCCAGGAAGAAAGTAGAGTGCAAATACAGATAGGTAATGTGTAAGTCAAGGAACTAAAGGTTCCCTCTGACCAGGCATTAAGTATAGGATTAGAAAAGTGGCAAGAAATGAACTTGCTAAAGTGGAAAGTATTCAGGTCATGAAGAATCTTATAAGCCAAGAGGAATTGGGATTTGTATTATAGATACAATGAGGATCTTAAGAGAGTTGATCAGACTTGTATTTATTAAGAAAGATCACTCTGACTGTACCATGGATTATCAATAAGAAGATGCAAGGCCAGAAGCCAGTTAGGATTCCAGTAATCCAGATAGTAGAGAGGTTATACTAATCTGATGGAGTAGAGGTATGGAGAGAAAACGGGAATATTTGAAAAATGTAAGAAAATATAATTAACAATATTTGTAGACTGACCAGATATAGATGACTAATCAGGGAAGGGGCAGGAAAGAATCTAAACCTAGGAACAATGGCATCTGCTTGTAATCCCAGCACTCAGGATACTGAGACTCTAGGAACACTTGGGCTCAGGAGCTCGATATCAGCCTAGGCAACCTAGCAAGAGTCCATCTTAATCAATCAATTAATTTTTAACAAGTTTAAAAAAGAAGAGAATCTAAAATAATCCCAGGTTTATTGCTTGAGCAATCAGAGAGGAAAATGGTGCCATTTTTCTGTTCAAGACCATTCTGAAGAGGGCTTGACTAAATTCAGGATTAGTTCTTCATATGTTCTCCCTGCTCAGTCTCATCAGCTTATACAGTTCTTTAATTGCTGCTTCCAGAGGAAGAGTTCCAAAGCACAAATGTGATTGCTACTCATTTTCCTAGAAGTCTTTTAAGGATTCTAAATTCCCCATTGTAATAGAAAAAAGGGAAAAAAATTTTTTAAAAAGTCAAGACAAGATCATTTATCAAGGGACCAAGTGTATATGTTTGGATTTTATGAGTTTCAGACAAAGCAAGGACTTCATCCTGGAAATAGCCTTAGACACATTGCTGGAAGGGAAATAACCTTAGACACATAGGCACTAAGGGAAGCTAAGTTTGATTCTGGAGAGACAGTGTCAACACAGCAAATGCAAGAGCTGAATATAAGACTGAAATGAGTTGGAGGATAGGAAAGAAATAGAAATCAGGAGTGGGAGAAACCAGAATGTTAGGCAATGTAAAAATGATTCTTGAAACAATGTCCAAAAAAAAAAATGAGGAAAGGGTGAGGATGGGGACTTCATGGCCATTAGCATAGAATATGAGCTTCATCCTGGTTTTTGTGGACTTATGGATCATGAGTCTGTCAGGAAGACACACAGGTCAGGAACAGTGTGTTTCTCATTTCCAAGATAAATCCAATCTCCTCACTATAGCATATAGGTTATTTATTTATCTAGACCTTACCCTTCTCTCCAATTTGGATATGTCTATAAACCTCAGTCAATTAGATATGTCTGAAAAGTCCCAAAACTAAATACCTAATATATGAACCTTTGCAAGTTTCATCAAATAGCTACCCACAAACCACATCTCTCAGATGAAAGTTGAACATCTCCTTACCCCAGAAGCTTGGGCCATGTTCTCCTAGGCCCCTGTGTTTATATGTCACACCATGCTTCATACTACATTGTCAATGTAATTTTAGTTCTTTGCATCCTCTGAAATCTACTTGAGGGCAGACTGACTTCTTTTTGTACTAACTATTCAGTTACAGTATGTATAACATATACTTAATAAATACCAGTTATATGAATGTTTATAGACATAGACACAGAGTTGAAGCATATCACTGAAATTTTTTAAAAAGCATGTTCTTTCTCTTTTAGTAGTAATTAGATAGCTCCCTTTACCACTAAAAAAGAAGGTAATATTGCTGGGCGCGGTGGCGCACGCCTATAATCGCAGCACTTGGGAGGTTGAGTCAGGAGGATAGAGAGTTCAAAGCCAGCCTCAGCAACTTAGCGAGGCCCTAAGCAACTCAGTGAGACCCTGTCTCTAAATAAAATACAAAATAGAGCTGGGGTTGTGGCTCAGTGGTGGAGTGTCTCTAGGTTCAATCCCCAGTACCAAAAAAAAAAAAAGAAGGTTATATGTAATAATGATAATTCTATATATTTGCATACACTTTCCACAATGCTTTTATATTCAGCATCTAAAAAGTAAAGAGAACAATATGAAAGCTCTGAAGACATGAAATAACCACAGGACAATTAATCTGAATCAGGGACTCAGAAATCAAGATTAAAAAATGGCATTCTGTCTCTGAGTCAGGCTAGTTGGCTCGTGGTAATATTTGAGAAGAAGACCCTGAGGATTTCCAATAACTCTAGGGACCTCAAAGGGAACCCATGTGTCGATCCTTCCTATACCCCTACAATGTCCTGAATTCCCAAGATACCAAGAAATGCATGACTCTGGCTGAAGTCACACACCTGTCAATCTAAGACAGATGGTACTCTTCCTGGGAAGATGCATTCAACAAAATGTCTTTTATTCAGAGTGCTGAAGTGTTTTATGTTCTCTGTTTGAAGTCTCCAATCTTAATGGTCTCCTAATGAAGTTTCTCCATATATTTCAAGATGATTCTTTTTTTAACTTTTAAATAAGGGTCACAAAATGTTTTTAATTTTCTGTTATAATGCTTCAATGGCTAATGAACCCTAACTTTATTTATATCTTTCACTTTGGTTCCTGTGGAATAAATAGTCCTCATTTTTAAAACTACTATAGATTTATAATATTTAAAAACCGATTCTCTTGTAGATAAAAACAAAATTTGAGTTTCAATTAAAATACACAAATTAACAGGCTATTTCTATCTAAGAAATAAATATATATGTACTTACTTATATTTTAACTTTACAGAATTTCCAGGCTTTCCCCAAGGAATAACTACAAAATCTTTGGTGTTCATGATTATTGTTTTAAATTATTCCAGTTTGTGAAAATTTCTGAAAAAATAAAAGAGACAAAAAAAATTTTGCCAGAGATAAAGCAGTATAAACTACAAATTAAGAAAACCTTTAAAAACAGAAATCATTATGAGGAAAAAGGTGGAAAAAAGGTGAACAGCAAAAAATTATAGGCTAAATATAAGTTGTATAAATGTCTCACATTTAATGAAACTGATATTCTTTAAATATATAACAAAAGACTGGGGAAATATTAAACTAAAAATGAAGGTAAAGCACATATTCTGGCTCCTCCTGTGGGTAAATTGTAAAAGTATATATTGTCATGTGTTCCATAATATTTCAGGCAATGATAGACCACATATTTAAGATGGTCCCTTAATTTTATATTACCTATTGCCATTGTAGTCATCTTAATTTGTCTAAGTGCACTCTATTATGTTTCCACAATGACAAAATAACCTAATGTCACATTACTCGGGACATATCCCCACTGTTACAGAACACGTGAATGCATATCTGGCATTTGGTCCCATTCAAAAATAATATACAAATAGGTTCTATATAATGCAAAATGAAAAGAAACTTTAATATACAATCCAAACCCCACGTACCAGTTTTTTACTTAGATGACAATGTAAAATGAAAATTAAAGTATATAATAATTACCCAAAGGCATTCTAATATCCTCATTTATCAAAGAAAATTTTAATGATGCTCTTTGGCTAAGATCTGAAATTAGCATATTTCAAAAAGAATTTTCAAGAAGAAATGAAATAAAAAGGATTTTCTGCTTAACTCTGAGCTAACCAGAAAATTAAATTATTCAGAACATCCTGTTTCCTGAGTACCCCAATTATTCATGGTTCTATAGTAATTTACTCTGTATTTCTAAATTATAGTGTCACATGCACAACTATTACACTTCATGTAAATAAATTCCGACATTCTGAAAGCTTTTATCATAGCAGTTATAATCTTAGTGCCCAAGTCCTTGCTGTTGTCAGTTTATATATAGGTCCCTATGTGTTCATAGCTCAATAAATTTTTATTAAGGCTGTCACAATGCAAGACTCCATGCTAAAAGACATGGAGGAGTCAAGGACCAAGGAGATTTGTTTTCTGAGCTCAAATGGCTTAGAGTCAAATAGGATGTGTAATAGTTGTGTATATAAGCCATAAGACAAGGTAGAAATTATAAGGGCCCTAAAATTTATAGATGGAATGATATAAGAAGAGAGAGGAGAAAATTCAAGCTGGTTAGCATCTAAATGAAACTTGGAAGAAGAAAGGTGCTTACAGGTGATGATATGGATTAGATAAATATTCCACACTGGGAAAATCAGCTCCTGAGTGGGACCAATGATTACTTTAATTTGGTTGATGTACAAGGCACATGGAGGGCAAAAGTAAACAGTCTTAGATAGAGTCACCCAGTAAAGGGTGACTTTAAAAACGCCTAGTTTTTTGGAATTTATGCTGTAACTAATGAGAATCAATGAATATTTTAGAGGAAAAACCAGAAGAGAAGTCTAGAAGCTGCTGCAAGACTTACAGAAGATAGAACCAATCAAATGATTAGTTTTTCAAAATTTTTCTTTTGGAAACATACCTCATAATTTCAATGGTACAACAACTGACCAAAAGACTTTTGGAAGGCCTCTTAAAACTCTTTGCAGAGAGTTTTATACATCCAGGAAACATGCAAATTCATTCTGTTGTCTTCATTGACGTACTTGCAAAATTTGCATTGAAGAAGGAACTAACACTCATAATAGATAAGGAAATCAACAACTCAAGTGCAAAAAAAAAAATAATTCAATTTAAAAATGGGAAAAATGATTTTAATATGCATTTTTCAAAGAGAGTCATACAAATGGCCAAGTATATGAAAAATATTCATTATGGAGTAGAGTGGGGTTATCAGAAGCTCGGGAGACAGAGGGATGAAGAAAGGTTAATTAATGACTATCAAGTTGTAACTAAGAGAAATAAGTTCCAGTGCTCTATTGAAATATATGATGAGTCTAGATAATAATAATGTATTGTGTATTTCAAAGAAAAGCTAGAGAACTTTGTATATTTATACCATAAAGAAACTGTACATGCTGAGTAGATAGATATGTTTACCTTGATTAGAACACTAAATAATATATAAATATACCAAAATATTACAGGATATTCCACAGAAATGTCAAATTTTACATGTCAATGTAAATAATATTAAATACAACTAATCCTCAGGGAAATACAAATCAAAGTCACAGTGAGATATCCTCTCACCCCATTTAGAATGGCTTTATCAACAATTCAAAATATAACTAATGCAGGCAAAGATGCAGAGAAAGGAACTTTTGGTATGGTTGGTAGGATAATAGTACAAAGGTTCCTCAACAAACTAATAATAGAACTATAGTAGGATCCAGAAAGTCCACTACTGTGTATAAAAATCAAAAGAAATAAAATTATCATATTATTTGTCATATTAATTAAAAACATACCTGCACTCCTATATTTATTGCAGTACAATTCACAATAGCCAAGACAAAGAATCAATCAACTTGCCCATTGATTGATGAATGTACAGTAGAACCATAGTCATAAAAAGAATAAATTATAGCATTTGTAGGAATAGGGATAGAACTGGACAACATTATGGTAAGTGAAATAAGCCAGGCACAGAAAGGCAAAGCCCACATGTTCTCACTCGCTGGTGGTAGCTAAAAAATTTGATCTCAAGAAAAGAGTCAAATAGTGGCCACTAGAGACTGGGAAGGGGAAAGGGGAGAGAAATGGAGAAAGATACACGTTATCAAAACAGAGAGATAAGATAATTAGATTTAGTATTCTGTAGCACAGTGGGATAACCATAGTCTACAACAATGTAAATTTCAAAAGAACTCGAAGAGTCTGAAAATTTGCAACACATAGAAATGATAAGCGTTTGAGGAAGCAGAAATACTAATTACCCTGCATTGTATACAGGTATCAAATGATCATATTGCACCCCATAAATATGTACAAATACTATATATCAATTTAAATATAAAGCTGAAAAGGAAAAATAAAGAAAAAATAAAACTAAAAATAATTGTGCAGCAGAAGCAACTACTTTTTTCATTCAAATGCAGCTCCAAATCATTTGAACTATCAAAACCAAATCTAAACTGAAAAGGTAGATTTTTGCCTCCTTGGAGAAATTTCTGAAGAAATGTACTCTATAAAGATAACTGCACAATGACATTACACAAAATAATTTTATGTTTTAAACAATACAGTGATTGCATTATAGGATGAAGCATATTTGTGCATTTGATCACCAACTATTTATTTAGCTCTTTCTTCATGACTCCTGTTATAGGTAGTGAAGCTAAAATGGCAAATAAGACATGGTCTCCCCTCAAGGAAATCACAATCAAGTGGAAAACCACACATGCAATTTTAACCTTGTGGGACATCTAGGAAACTCACCTGAACGAGACACATTTATCAGTCACCAAGTCTCGTCTCTTGAAGCTAAAATAAATGGAATAAATGGCAAAGAGAACCAAAGACACCACAGGAATGGAAAATTATGATTTATATGACTTTTGGTAGGGACATGGCAACATTTTCAAAGAGAACTCTTCTATTCTCTCACCTTTTGGAATCATCTTTGTAGAAAATACCTTTGTATACTTTTACCAAACAGAGGCTACAGAAAGTTATCTTTTTAAGAAGTCTACAGGAACGATCCTGCTCAATAACATGAATCTCTATCCTTTTCAGATCATAATCAGGAAATCCAGCACTGGACTATTGTCTACAGTTGACAACTTCACAGACACACAAATCTCATAACGTTACATTAGCATCAAAAAGATGAAACAAAAGAACACTCAAAGTTAACCTGTCTCATTAAAGTAACTTAAATTGCCCTTATTCTATTTATACATTGAGATATACAATTCAATTTTATGTGTGTACGTTTATCTAAGCATCAAGCCAAGCTGATACCCATTGATTGAGTTTACCCATACAGAAAATGAAAGAATGTCTGTAAATCTCATTAGAATGAGGTGATTCAGATTTGTAACTCTGCTGATAATGTAATTTAACCAATAAATGATCTTATTCAGGGGGTATTTCACTTCACTGAATGCAATTAGTAAGGCTTCTTCTCAATTAAATGTTTTATCAAGTCACTCGCATAAGCCAATTTTCTTGTATGAAGAAAATAAGGAAGACTATAATTGTGAGTCATGCTGTTCTGTCTGTTTCCTTTGGTAAAACCAACAGAATCAGTCAGCTTTCTCGGGGCAGCAAGGCTACAACATCAGCAGCATGAAGCACAAACCACAAAACTTTGGTCATCCAATGAAGTCAGAGATACAGGTGAACTCCATTATGCAAAACTCATCATGGGTCTGTCTGCTGTCTCTTTCTTTCTCTCTAACAATTAAATACCACGGGTTAGTAGAATTTGGAAATTTTTCTAGTTAAATAATTTACTAGATGGCATCATTTTTTTGTCCTAATTCCATTTCTGCCTACATATATACATCCAATATGACCCAAAATTGTCCATGATGATTTGATGGTCCTTTTATGCATGTTCCCATTTGGGGAGCAACCCAAACATCAAGGCCTACTGCACAGAAAAAGGCACTTATGAAGATCTATGCAGCTTGAAGCTCAGAGCATTTAGCAGGAGGTGCTGCAGGCTCCCAAAGGGCTTACCATCACACCACTAGAAGAATGGGAAGCTTGGAAAACAAATGTTTTCACAATGGGACACTTTTTAAAACTGAAAACTTATCTTGCATTAGTAGATTTTTCAAACTCAGATCATTTTAGGCCCCCAAATTTAATAACCATAAGTATTTTAAGGCATAATTTAAAAGGATCTAGTCAGCAAACTCCTTTGGATGGATTAACATATTTAGACCATTTAGTACCATAGTACTTGGAAATCAGATAAAAGCAAGAATATTAAATGAAAACTAATTTAATTTAAAACACTTGACTTATACTATTAAGAGAATGTTACTTTTTAACATTTCATCCATCTAATAGTAACCTCTTTCCAAATAAATATGTATATGTTTTTAAATCTCTTTCACAATTTAAGGAACAAATTGATAATACGTGATCTGTAGTGTAACATCTTGTACTTTAGTGGCATATTAAATAAATATATGCCATTGTTCTGCAAGCACAGGCCTGAAGTAAGTCAGGAAATATTGACTTAAAATTTCTTTCAGACTTTCAGCCAACCAAGATGCCTGATAATAAAACACTATTTCAGGGCACTAATCATGCCAGAATAGCTCAATTTACCCTCTATATGCTGATTCCTTTTTAGAACAACTGAGAAAGTTTGTCTTTATACATCAAGAGGTGAGATTCTATTTTAAAAACACTTTCAAATTAAAAATGATAAGTGATATTTAAAGGATTGAATCTAAGGTCAGAGGACCTAGGTGTCCTATGTCCACCAGATGTAAGAACACCTTTGTTTGAGAATGACCTCTGCCCACATATATAATTCCCCATGTCCTGCAATACACATCTATAGCTACCTTAAAAAGTGTGAATGGCATAATAGTAAATGAAAACAATTTTGCTAATTCCCCATCAATTAAAACCTTTATATTATTATACACAACAATGAAAGTATTCTATTTCCAATTCACACCTCTCAGAATCCTTTTTAGGTAAATATTTTATATATACTACTCATTCTCATACAATCCACAATTACCCTGGGTATCTCTTCATGAATATTTAGGCATCTGAAAATTAAAGCATCTAAGAAAGGGGGGAAATATTTGTTATATTCTTCCCAGTCCTGTTAGCTCCTCTAAAGACTTGAAATCTAAATATGGTTCTATATACTCAAAATGATTAATTCATATCATTTAGGAGATTTGTTGGAAAACATCCTTCTCTCTTTTATACATTCCACCTGTCATACATAAAAAGGAAATTTAGAAAAAGAACTGTTTTATATTAAGTAGTCTCCAAATTTTTAGCAATATCTCTAAACACCATTTAAAACCTTTTGGGTATCAAATTGCTCCCAAGTAATATGAAGTTGTTGAATTTTTTGTCTCTAAATCATTGCCTATACACATGGAAAAAATAATTGGCAGTATTCTGCTTAGCACTTGAGCTCTTTCATATGCATCCCAATATTCCTAAGTCTTCCAATTTATCTTCTACTCTTTACTCAACAAATTTTATTCTATATAGCACCCAGTTCAAAGGTCACTAAGGAAGATTTCCTCCAAATGAGATTCCCCTTCTGTAATGACATCATGTATGTTGTTAATTTGCTATTATATGTTTCCTTGTTTTATTTTTTTGCATCATTGCTTATATAAATGTAATTTTCCTAAGTAACCCAAATATTTAAGATCAGTTCTACCATTGATCTTTGAATCCCCAGCAATTAGGACAGTGTCTCCACACAGTGCAATGTTAACAATGTGCCAGATTTTAAGTATTTCAATTTTTCTGCTTGAAAAATTACACAGTCTACCTGATAGGAAAAAATTTAAACAAACACACCTTTCTTCTCACAATAAACCTTTTGGTTTCTTTTTCCCATGTTTCCTACCACACCTCAATGAGCAATCAATAAATATAAATTGAAAACGGTACTTTGTATCAAGTTAAATACTGATGAACATGATGAAACAGTCCTCACTGAACTTATACTCTGGTGAGAGAAATGGGAAAAAAATGAAAAAGCAAGTAAATTAATTGCATGAAGTATTAAGTATCCTGAAGGAAGTAAAGTAGTTACTTTCAGGTAATTCATTTGCAATATAACTGGAAATGTGATGAGAGATCAGCACACAAGCCTAAGTATCCTATAAGATTAACTATTCAAAGAGGTGTAGGGAGTTGTTAGATTACCCTAAGCATATACCTTGTACAGTTTTAATTCTGTATAGCTTCAGTTTTACAAGAATTTTTTAAATGAACTTTACTAAATATAGAAGACAAGCCATATGTATGCACATACATATATTGTACATACTTCTATATAAGTTGAAGGCAAGTCATACACGTATATACACACCTCCATGTATATGTACATATGTGACCTATATGTATATGCATATTGAGTATATGGATATATGCCATGCACACACACCCTATATACCTGAGGGCTTTTAATGCTTATTAGGGGGGAGACTTCCACTACTTCCAATTTCTCAGGAATCAGGTACTCCCTGCCACAACCTTAACTTGAGAGGAGTGGATTTCAAGAGTGAAGTAGGTGCATGTGGCCAGGAAGGCAGAAAAAAAGCTAAACAAAAGAGAAAATGATATGTTTTCTCAGGAAACCGAATTTTTCACGTGCACAAATGACTCCAAAGAATAAAAGAGGCTAGCATTTGAAAAAAAAGAGATAGTAGAAAGTACAATTGAAGGCCCTGGTTTCTCCATGTAGGATGCCCCTTCATACGTCAGCATTAAGGGCTAAGTTTTTTGTTTATTAAACCACAAGAAGTTGAACTCCTGGGCAGCGCTATATCTTGCTGCTGCCAGGCCTGATACTGGGTGGGCACATGGCAGGGTTTAACAAACACCTGCTAGGACAACGCCCCCCAACTCCACCCCACAATGAATCTCCTCTCCAGTCTTGCCGCCAGACTCTCAGCACCACCCAGACCCTCTCACTGCCCCACCAAGTCTACCCTAGACCCGTGGTCTCCCACCTTCATCCGCAGCCTGCCAGCCCACGGTGTGACCTCAGCGGCTTCGCCTGCTACGGAGGCCAAGGCTGTCCAGAGTTTCCGCCTCCGTCTCCTTGGTTACCGCGTTACCTCGGTACCCATAGCAACCAGAACTCTTGGTCCTTCCGCTGTCCGCCGGCAGAGGGAGCAAAAGAGCCCCCTGAATTTTGAGACAAAAGGGCGGTCCCTGGAAGAAAACGTCAAGGCCTTTTAACAGATTAAGGAGACTTTCCTGTAAAAGTGGTCTTGGAAATGAGGGATGTAACACTGAACCCCATCATTGCAAGCACTGGTCTAAGAGCTTTAGATGTAATATTTGTTTCATCATCACAACAATCCAATTGATAATTTAAGAAAACTGAGGCACCGAGTCAGGCGCTGTGGCACACGCTTGTGATCCCAGCGGCGTCAGAGGCTGAGGAAGGGGGATCGCAAGTTCAAATTCAGCCTCAGCAACTTAGCAAGGTCCTAAAGCAAGGCAGTGAGACCCCTGTCACTGAGATGTTGCTTAGTGGTTAAGCACCCCTGGGTTCAATTCCCTGTACTAAAAAAAAAAAGAAAGAAAGAAAGAAAGAAAAAAGAAAAAAAGAAAGAAAGAAAAAAGAAATTTAGCACCGAAAATGTTTCTAAATCCCAAATTGCAAAGCTATCAAAGAGCAAAGCCAAGAATCTACCCAAGCAGTTTAACCTCAGAACTATACATATATCCTTTGTTTTCTTGCTCATCAAAGAGTACAATAAACAAATTTAGGATAAGAATCTAGGTCTTTTGGAAAGTCCAGAACTTTCTTTTTCTTTATATACGACCCATGGAGATATGTGAGTATAAAATATATGTGTGTATAAAACGAAACAACCACCACCAAAAACAAGCACTTATGCAGTCACACACATACATAATCAACCCATGAACAGAGTCCTCTGTGGAGAATTTAATTTTGGGGGGAGGGGCTTCTTAAATATGCTGCTGTCTTTTTTATTTCTATTTTTATATACAGCAAGTAGGAATGTGGCTGGTTCTGCAGTAACTCCCTAAATTATAATAACCACATTGCATCCATAGTAGTACGGAACAAATAATCTTAACTATTATAATTAACATACTAAGCTTTGCACCCTTACTTCAACATTAGTGTGCCTGCAGATGTCCATTTAAGAAAACAATGCTTTCTTTTGGCAGACTCAATTATAGAAGAGTATAAGCACCCCGAATAAGAGAAAACAATGGGTTTGGGGGGTATATCCGGGTTTTGGAGTCAGGCAGATTTGAATAGGAGTCCTGGTCCTGCTGCACTTGCCTCCTGTGTGGCCTGAGTGAACTGTAAAGCCCAGTCTAATTGGTTGAAAGGGATAACAGAACATTTACTCCACACACAGCGATGGGAGGAAAGGTAAATAACCCAAGTGCACTGTCTTTAGCTGTAAGCCATGGCCTTAAACAGTAAGAAATGGTGGAGGTGGTGTGGCTATGAGGGTCGCTCTCGTGTGCTCATGGTATGACCTCACCAAATCCTTCCCTTAATGCCACTACAATAACAAGTATCAAGCAGAGGTTTAATACCCTTACTCTTCTTGTGCTGACTGTGTTTCTTCGACAGGTGTACTCATCACATTACCAGGAAAGATATTTTCAGTATTCATTTATTCATCCAACAAGTATTTATTGAAAGCCCATTGTTCGAGGTCTGAAAAATGCTGCAGTGAAGAAAATAAACTCCTTTAAGGCAATAAACAAATACAAATATGTATCAAGTGTTATAAAGGAAAAGCACAATAAGGAAATAGAAAATAATTAAGAGTTCAATTTTAGAATAGATGGTCAGAGAGGTTGAAAGTAGGAAAAGAAGACATGGGCAATCATGACAAAGACCATTCCAGAGAAAGGGAACAATAAACTAACTTCAATTCTGTCCCCCCAAAAAGAGCAGTACTTTGAATCAAGCCTCTTATCACATCTATATAGGACTCAGTTTTGCCTCAATAAAAAAATTATTACAATGCATTTACTGGCATAATAGTATTAAATAATGTGTGAGATATTCTGGTACTTTTGAAAGCATAAAAATAACATTATCTTGCTTATGTTTAGAAAAATAGCTTATGTACAAGTATGACAGATAAAAGCAAATGCCAAGTCACACAGTAAAATACAAAGTGTAAAGTGCTTGTCTTTCAGAACTGTGATTAGTGACAAAATGAAATGAAACATGTAAAAACAATGACACCTCTAGAGAGATGATACTCTTTCCACTGAAGCAAAATGCATTTAGCTGACACACCAGCAGTTCTGCAAATAGTTTACCAGATCTATATCAGGAGCGCAGTATTCCTGAGGGGTTTTTGCAAAATCATGCTTCATTGTGCCACTGTGAAGACAAGATTTGAACACAAGTTTTCTGAGTGAGGAATATTTAATTTAAAGAGAAAAATTACCATAATGCAGAAATTAAAACACAGACTTACTGAGTTTGAAAGATAGCTGTAAGGTCAGCTTAAAAATATTCTCTCTCTCTCTCTCTCTCTCTCTCTCTCTCACACACACACACACACACACACACACACACACACAATTTCTCTGGTCAGTCATAAGTAATATAAGCTATCATATGATTAAAAAAATCATCCTCCCACATAATTGTCAAAACTCTGTGTGATTTAGCATTAAGATTTTTGCCTTTTGTAGTGATGGACCTACAGAAATCAAGGAAGCTTCAAATCAGGAATCTGTTGAGAAAGGTTTGTGTTTCTGTTTCTCACTATCCATGGATGCTTTGGTTTTATTAATTGCCTACATTACAATCACAGAACAGGACAAGGAATAAGTTATGAAAGTCCTATTTTGACCAGTAGTGAGCCTGGCAGGTGCTCAAAGCAGTTTGTTCTCCAGAGACCAGCCCTCTCCTACCCACTGAAATCTTCTCCCCTGCATTCCTCTAGATGGAGATAATCATTTCTCCTCAGATCTTTGCCTACTGAGGTCCCAGGCATCAACTGACTTTTCTTGATTCCCTGAATAAGGTCTCAGTGATTCTCCTAGGCAGAATTTATAATGTTCCACTTTCTCATATTCTTGCATGTTCTATGTCTGACCTACAAAATCCTCTTGCATGCTTTGCCTTCCTATGCTATGGGATTGTAGGACAGCCAACAGGGTCATCTCTATTTGGCTCATACACTAGCAGCCAGCCAGCCAGCTTGACACACACACTCTGACCACTCAGATGGGAGCCAAAAAACAGCTCCCTGTGCCCCCAGGTGCAGGGACCCAGTGATGCACATTACTTTGAAAAGAGGATCAGAGATTGCCAACAAACATTATCAAAAATGTGGAAATAGGGGATGGGGATATAGCTCAGTTGGTAAAGTGCTTGCTTTGTATGCACAAGGCCCTGGGTTCAATCCCTACCACCACCACCACCAAAACAAAAACAAAAACACAAAAAAACAGTTGCAAATAAGATTAAAGAACAGCTGCATGTCTTTTCAAGATAACTCTTACTCTCTAACGAAATGTCTCTTTGTTTTATTATCATTTAAGGCTTTGATTTTATAGTTATATGTTTATTTATAGATTTTAAAGCTGCCTTTCATATACTTTGCACCTAGATATAAAAATATGTCTTTTAAATGAAAAAATTTAAAAGTGATGTTTTCATTG
Organism: Glaucomys volans; assembly: GCA_020662805.1. Classification (NCBI taxonomy): domain Eukaryota; kingdom Metazoa; phylum Chordata; class Mammalia; order Rodentia; family Sciuridae; genus Glaucomys; species Glaucomys volans. Next base: position 937,521 of record JAJEJO010049589.1, read on the forward strand.
TCCTATTCAACATTAACCAATTTTGTGTTTAATCTAGATATCTTATGCCAATTTTTTTTCTCAAGGCCTAGATATAGTCAGGCTATAATCAAATTTTAGATTTAGTCAGATATAATCATATTTTCTTCAAACTAGCTTTCCCACTCAGACTACAGATCCTTTCTTAATAAATGAAATAAGTGGTAGCAATTTTATATTCTATATTTATAGAATTTCACATTTTTAACTACTGAAATGATATTTTGATAGCACCAAGCCTTCTCCCTTTGGAGGAAAATGGAACTCATAGCATACCATTGGTTTCCAAAGGACCCTTTCAGTTTTCTTCTACTCCTGGCCTCTCAAATTCTTTGATAGGCAGAAATTGGTGGTCAGTTAAGGATTACAAAACCAGTTTTCTACAATCTCCATTTTTTATAAGTCCTGGAATGTGGTCTAACTTTTACATGGAGCATTTATATTTTTTTCCTTTGGAAGTATAATATCCTATTTCATATGTATGGGTTTTTAAACTTGTCAAGGATAACTGAGCTTTAGGGACAACATAAAACTATAAATAATAGTTCTTGAAAACCTAAGTTAGTATGATACAAACATACCTAAATACATCTTAGTGGCTAAAATTGAGAAGGAAAAAGAAGCAACTCAGAGTAAGGAACAAACATTGCCTTTTGTAATTTTTCTGAGCATTATAATTTCTAGCTGTCAACCATGACAGAGAATTCTTCAGCAAATACATTTCCATAACACAAGGCAATTATCACTGATGCTTCACAAGTGAAGAAGGATCATCAGGGCATATGCTACATTTTGAATTCTGTGGTATGCTATGTCTTCCAAGTTGAAAAATAAATGCATAGGCTTATTGAATAGGCATAGCTTCGTTCAGTCAACATTTAGTCCACACCTGTTCTGCTCCAGGCACTGCTCTAAGATGGAAATAAAGATAAACAAAACTGCCATTTCTGCCCTTGAGGAACTCAAAGGAAAGTTTATAAGCAACTAATATGTAATGTACTATGTTCAAAATGCATGGGAGTATTATCTGATTTGGCATGGCCAGAATTGGTGGGTGGTTCAAAGATAGTACATGTAGCAGATAAATAAGGATGAAAAGCTGTCAGATTTAGAAACAGTTCAGATGTTGTCCCAATCATCTGTGGGTGAATCCCCAAATTATTTTTAAAGAGGAATCAGTACACTTAGAGTGGCATATTCCAAATGTTACTCTGCTGACAACATGAAGATAGATGGACGCGAAAGGAGAAGATGGAGACAAGCTTAAAATATGCTTATATTGATGAGTCTGCAATACATAAATCTAGAGGGCCCAAACCAAGAGAAACGGATTCAAAATGATTTTGTAAACTCCCATCAGGACTTGGAGATCAAAGAAAAATGATTGGCTAGGAGCAGGGAGTAAAGCAATGATCTTTGGATTTCATAGTTTGGGTGACTGAGGAGATGGTGCTGACACCCAACCCTGGAACAGCAGGAAAATAAACAAGTTCTCAGAAAGAGCGGCCAAGGAAGTTGACAGAATGAGTTCCGTTTTTTTGTTTTTACTTTTGTGATAGCAGAAGGGAGTAATAAAAGATATAAATTAGGGTATTGTCAGCATCTACATTGAAACCAGAGCTAAAGGACAATTGGAAATCATCCTAGGAGCCATCACAAAACTATGAAGGAAATGATTTGGGAAAAGATGTTCATCCTACTTTCCTAAAAGAGACCAGCAGTAGATGATGAATGGATAAAGAAACTGTGGTATATATACACAATGGAATATTACTCAGCCATAAAGAAGAATAAAATTATGGCATTTGTAGGTAAATGGATGATGTTGGAGACTGTTATGCTGAGATCAGCCAATCCCAAAAATCCAAAGGCCAAATGGTCTCTCTGATAAATGAATGATGATGCATAATGCCGGGGGGGTGGGGAAGGGTGGCAAGAATGGAGGAAGGATAGATAGCATAGAGGGAAGGGAGGGGTGGGGGGTAAAAATAATAACAGAATGTGTGACAGATACCATTGCCCTGTGTACATGTATGAATGCACAGATGGTGTGACTCTACTTTGTGTACAACCAGTGAAAAATAGCTGTACTCCATTTGTGTTCAATGAATCAATAAGTAAATAAATAAATAAATAAATACAACCTAAAATAAATAAATAAATAAATAAATTACTTCATACAGTAAAAAAAAAAAGATGATTAGGATTTGGATATTATGATTTTTGTTGTCTATTCAATATTTATTTTCCCGTGTGAGGGGAGGGGGCGGGAAACCTCTGTGTTGTGTCATGAGGCCAGCTAAACACCTCCTACCAGGCTCCCTTGTAGAGAAAGGTCAGTAAGATATAAGTGGAAGCAGAGGTTTTTAAGGTATTTACTACACTGATAGACACACTCATTTTGTTCTCTCTTCTTTCTTCTTCTGGGAACACGGATGTAGTCTAGAGCTCCATCTTTCATGTAGTAGGAAACCTTAAGGAGGCAGACCCAGTACAGGGTAAGAAGAAGGCTCCTCGCTCTGATACCACCAAGTCAGCCATAAGCTGACCACAACTGTCTGCCAGGGGTGTTCTGGAAAACCTTGTGGGTTATTGTTTTTTTGTTTGTTTGCTTAAGCAACTGTTATTTCAGATCTCTGTAATTGGCAATAAAATGCAATTTTTAACTTTAAAAAAAAAAAAGAAAAAAACCCATACTCGGCCTTGTTTTTCCAGCAATATTTACTGCAGGGTGCTCACAAAGGAGGTAAGGACATAAATGAATTCATAGATGTAATCCTCAGTTGTTCTGTGTCATTTGTACTTTCACTGCAAATAAGCACAACACGGAGTGGTGGGGGAAAGAAAAAACAAACTGGCACCAGTCTCTGAATCTTGTGTCTCATGTTTCCAATATAAATACTCCTATAAACAAAACCACTTCACCGGTACCTGCAAATGAGTCCAGAAAGTGCAGAGAGAATTCAAGGACAAGATTTTGGTCAGTCAATTTTAATAAGAGGACACTTTATTTGAACATAAATAGCACTATTTTTATTTTTCACAGGCGCCTCTAATTTAATTTAAGATTAGCATATGGGGTTCCATTCAAGGACTGATAAACAATTGTGGTGGGCACCAAGAGTCTCACATCCTGCGGTTGTTTGGCAAGAAGTTGTGTGGCTTGGCAGCCATGCTCTGCTACATGATCCAGTCCACCCTGTAATGATTGATTGGACAGGAGTTCAAACTGGACTAGTCAAATTCTTTCTTCTGAAAATGTGGAAATGGGACAGAGGGACTCTCAGGATATGGGTATTCTGCTATATTGATAACAGAAAGAAAAGCAAAAGGATACCAGGAAGAAAAAAGGAGGAAGAAATGGTGGAGGGAAGTAAAGATGAGAGATGGCTTTTCTGGAAGCTTTTCTTTTCCTGAGGACTAACTATATTCCTATGATACATTTCTATATAAAAATCCCCCCACTTTATTAATTAAACTAGCTTGGACTGGTTTGGATTGTATAGTACAAATAACCTTGAGTAAAAATACCTCCAAGAAGAATTGTAAAGTAAAAATAAAGTAACTTTCTTTATACAGCAAGTCCAAACAGATTCCCAGAAATTTTTCTTCACAACAAAAGAGCATTAATCTATGACTCCCATATTTTAATATTCCTCCATAGACATTGAAAAGTCATTTTGGCATGCTATTGAAGTTATCAACTTTAAAAAAAGCTAAAATCGCTTGTTTATTTTTTAATCAGTTTAATTTCTTAGTTTATTCACTTTAACTGTGCCAGTTTGCTAGCAGACAATTATTTATAATTGATGTAGCTTTAGAGAAAAGCTAATCTTAAAAGGAAAAAAACTGGCATTTCAAAGAAAAAAAAGTCATTCAATTTTGATCCTTGCCAAGTTTTAATAAGTGTATCCTACTGTCTTCTTGAGATTTATGCACTGCTAGCTGTACTTCATTTGGAAAATTTGCATTTTTCTCTTGTGCACTCAAGCTGGGAGGCACAAAACAAGAGTTACAAGGTTTATTTGACATAAGATGTCTAACAGCAATTTCCTTTCATCAACTTTATTCTCCTACAGTTCTAATCCCCAGGGGCAGATTTTTCATTCGATTTTGTGAAACATTGTATAATATTAGCCTTACCTTTGCAGAAGTTACTCCCAAAACATTCCAAAGGAGCCATCACAACTCTTACCACTAACTATAGAACACATGAGTTACCATTCTTAGGTCCACTGCAAGTTAATGTGTGCACAGGTGGTTGAGTACCAACGCCAGACTAGTGTTTTGGGGGAATTAAAGCAGTGGGTGGTCTAGGTACAGGAACAAACTTCCCTGGCCTGAGTTATAATGTGGTTAGTTTAGGTTGGGGTGTAGCTGGGCTGTAGAGCACAGCTTAACACCTGCATGAACTTGGGTTCCACCCTGGCATCACAAGAAAAAAGAAAGAAAGAAACTATGGTAAGTGTAAAAATTATAAAAATTTCCAGCACTATTGAAACTTTCAAGGGACTTGGAAGAAGGGGAGAAGGAAAGAAGAGGTGGAAGGAAATCACACAACTCTGGCAAATTAAGAGGCCATTGGAATGTTGTAGAAGTTACTCGTGGCCTAGGCCAAGGTAGAGAGAACAAGGGTGAAGAAAGTGAAAAGAGCCAGTCTCTACACATAGAGATTCATCAGTATGCTTAGAACTAATTAAATGAGAAGCTGAGGAATGAAGCATGGCCCCAGTATTTTGGGGGCCATAAATTGAATGAACAATGATGCAAACTACATAGAATTAGAATGCATTCTTTTTTTTTTTTTTTTGGTGTTTTATTAATGGCCTTCCTTTACATTTCCAAGAAAAAGCCAGACATATGTCGATTTACTAATGCCATCTATCAAAAGAAAAAGAAATACTTTTCAAAATATGTCCAAATATATGTGCTTTACATTTCTGGAAATAACAATGTATCTACCTAAATATACCAGTTCCAAAATTTTATACAAAATTCTGTTCATCCAGACCTTAAGATCATATAACTAACATCCACCAAATCAGAAATTTTTAAAATGCTCCGTAGTAGAGTACTTTTCTAGCATGTATAAGGCCCTGGATTTAATCTTCTGCAACCCTAATAAGTAAATAAATAAATTCTATATGAAACAAAGAACATGCCCAGGTTACAAAAGACTTTAATATCAAGTTAAATAAAATATACATGATTAAAAAGTTTTGATTGCTGTGTAAAGTATTCTACCTATTTCATGTAATAAGCTAACAAAGTATAGTTTCCATGTTATATCAAGTGATTTTATCTGCTCACTTTCCAAATGAAATATTGGCCTAAAAACTGTCATGAATAATAAGCAAAGGTAGCACATATCACCAGCAAATTTCTTTCCAAGCAAGTTCATAATTTCCTTGTTTGTGATCCCCAAACTGGCAGCATTTTCATTTCATCCACTCTATTTTTATGTATTTGAAAAGCAAATACCTTGTGCTCTACCACAAGAGCACTGTTCACCATACCAATTAAAGGATCCCAACTTGGCACTGCATTTTGGGCAAAGAAGCTGTCCATCCATCACTCCCAACAAAGTAGAGTCCATCCACTGTACAGGTTCAATGAATAAGATGTACATTGAGCCTGATTCCCTGTGGCAAGTATGAAGATATGGTGTCATTCTCTTGTAGGCAAAGGCCACAGGCCCACTTCCTTCATTATGATCCAATATACTAGAATTTCGAAATAAGGATCGCCTGCACTTTCTACATTTGTAGAGAACTTCATCTTTTAATCCTTGTGAAATGGTGATTGGGTCAACGGCAAAGAGTTCTTGAGGTAAATTCTGCAATTCTGGATACTTCTCTGTAACCTTTTGTAAGGGATATTGCTTATAAATTGCACTAGAGGTATCCACTTCATATCCCATTGCCTGATATAATTTCAGTTGACACTCAAACCCCTCACTCATCTTAGCCTCAGGTTTGATAGTCTGGAGGTTTTCATAGGCTTTTTCAAAGGTAAGATGGTCAGTCTTCATCAAAAAAGCAGTCACTATAGCAACACTTCGACTGATGTCTGTATGGCAGTGTACCAACACGGCAAGGCCCTCGGTGCGGGCCTGGCTGATGAAGGCCACGCACCGATCCAGATGGCTGAGTAAGTCGCTCTCGGGTTTGTCCAGCGCTGGCACGAAGAGGCTCCGCAGACCTTCGAACTCAGACGCCGCTTTGAAACCGGCTTCCGAGTCCATCTAAGCACCGCAGAGATGCAGGCCTCTTTCAAGTGGTCCGGCTCTGCAACGGCCGCCGCCCCACCCAGGTACAGCCCAGGTCGCACTTCCAGCACCTGCCGGGTTGAACTGGTTGCGCTAGCATTCGCGATCCCGCGCTCACAGCCATGGCTCTGGTCCTCCGCTGCCAACATGGCGGCGTCCAGAACCCAGGTGGCTGCAAGCCTACCACCGAGTAGCCGGCTGGCTAGAACATCCTTCTCCAAGGTCCCGCTGCTCCGCGGATACGCAGCTCTGTCGGAGGACCATGTCCACATCCAGCACGTAGACTTAAACCGAAGGTGATTTTACTCCTGCAGAGGCTGCGCTAAGCTCCTTTCAGAGTGGCCCCTTGACCCGTTCCCGCGGCTACCTCAACGTGCTGGTAAAGGATAAACTTCCCCAAATACAGGGTTATGTCAGGCTGTTTGTGTTGGTACTCAAAGGGTAGGGGCAGCAGGAACAACTGAATTCGAATTTGAAATGAGGGTCCACCAACTTAATCAGCAGCATCGTTTCATGCATTTGTAATAAAACATTTTTTTCAATACTTAAGAAGCCATTTGTATTTCTCCTCTTCTGATTATTCCTATCCTCCCAAATTTTGATCTTGATTGGGGTATAAATCCTTTTCTTGTTTATTGTTCTGTATATTTTGAAGATACTAATCTTGTGTTTTTGTATGTCACTGCCCTCAGGCAAAGATTATAAAGAAGCACAAATTAAGTTGGTTTTATTACTCAACTATGAACTATGGGGAGTTTCAGGTTATCTTTGTCAGAGGTGCTACAGAGAGCCTATTATGGATTTTGGACTTTTATTAGGTGATTCTGCAGAGGATTTAAGGAAGCAGGGTTTTGGTGTAGGCCGGAAGCTGTCAGAAAGTTGGGATGATTCTTTGGGTACCTTAATGAATTTTCTTTATAGGAAGGGCAGGCTAGAGAGAAACTGAAGCTGTAATTGTTCACGAAGTAGCAATTATGATACTGACATAAAGACAGACATACAGACCAAAAGAACAGAATAGAGAGCTCAAAATCAAACCCTCACACATTTATCCTTAAATGATCTGAAGACGCTAAGATCACACAATGGGGAAGGGACAGTCTCCTCAACAAATGGTGCTGGGAAAACTAATAACCAGGAGCTGCCATTTACAGATGAGTTCTGCTTCCTCAGGTGTTGAAGTATAATGCCAGAGAAATTCACCAAGGCAAGCATATTAAGCAGGTTTTATTTAAAGGTAGCAACACAGACTTCTCCCAGGAGGAAGAAGGGGGGCCATGGCTGATGTTCTAGAATCCCCCAGGATGCATTCCTTTTACCTTCAAGACACAATGTAGAAATCCAGCTGTATACTAGGTGTTGTTTTAGGAGGTTGAATATTAAACAAAACCAACAAGCTTTTCATTTTCATTGAGTTTATATTTTATTGGAAAGAAAAATATGATATACTTACACACTGATTTTGATTCATTCCATGAAGAGAATGAGACAAGTCAGCAGGAGGGACACTTTCCTGGAGTGAGATACTATTTTAAGTAGTGTAGTCAGAGAAAATCCTTCCTGAGGAAGCCACTTTTAGAGTGACCCTGTGTTAGATACAGAGCCTGCCCTGAGAAAATCTGGGAGTCTTTTGGAAGAGGAGCTTCAATATCCTGGGTTGGATAGAACAAGGATGTGGTTTAAATGTGGTGAATAAAAGAGAGGTGATAGGCAAGAAGAGAGAAACAAGAACAAAAGAAGGGATTCGAATCCTTTTCTGATTAATATTGGAAGTCATGAGCAAGTTTTAGGCAGAGAAGTTATAAAAAATTTATGTGATCTTTGATATTACGTTAGTAACCAGGGGGCCAGTGGGCAAAGGGGAAGTCCAGAGAGACGGGTAATGCCATGGCTAGGCCAGGTACTCACTATTTGCCTGTGTTAAAGATTGAATCATTGTATTAAGAAACAGGAGGGCTACTACAAGAAGACCCAGTGCAGCAGTAGATCAAACAAGAGAAACATTGAATTTCTCTTCAGTTTAAGCACTTTGGAATGAAACTGCCTTCCCAGTGAGGGGAACTTGATGTTCATTCAGGTTCTAAGATTCACCCAGCTCTGGTCATGTAGCTGGCATTCAGACCCATGAGACTTGAGGGAGAAATAAAGGAAAGAAAAGTGAAGGTACTTCCTTGTTTCTTTGTTTTTTAAATAATTGATATGTGAAAATTATATCTTAAATTCTCTTTAGAGATAATGAGCACATTTCTAATGTCCATTCATATTTCCACTTTAGAGAACTGTGTTTTCACAATGATTCTTCAGACATTACTCTTTGGTCTATGCTGGTAAGTTTTAATAAAAGCATACATTTTTTTAAGTACTGCTAATATTAAGAATATGTGTGTGTGTGTCATCCCAAAAAATCTCTCTTACGCCTTTGAGATCACTACTCCTATGCTCTGGAAACTCCGGGTAATTACTAATCTGCTTCCTGCCAATGTGGAATATCTTTTCCTGTTGTAGTATTTACCATGAGTGAAATGATGTGGTTAGTACTTTTCTACATATGCCTTCCTCCATTCATCACAATGGTTTGGGGATTGTCTTATTCAATGTCTGTGTGAGCAATTTGTTCCGTTTTCTTCCTGAGGACTATCCCATTGGACAGATAAACATCTTTGTTTATACATTCACTTTTTAATGGGCAGTTAATTGTTTCTAGTTTTATCTACTATGAATATTTTTGTGCTAGTCTTTGTGTGAACAAATATTTCTATTTTCCTTGGGTAAATGTTTTCATTGCTTTTGGTAAATATCTAGAATTAGAATTGCTGGGTCTGATGGTAAATTCATATTTAACTTTATAAGAAATTGCCAGACTGTTTTCCATTCCATTCCCACCAGCAATATATATGAGGTGCAGTTACCGACCCATTTCTTTCATGCACATGACTGGGAATGTCATGCTTGTCTGGCTTAGTCTATGTCCTATTTGGCAAATCTTAGCATTGAACAATACCTGATTGCAAGGGAAGCTGAAAATATAGTCTGCAGCTGGGATGGAAGGTGCCCACCTAACACTCAAGGTTTCAATTACAGAAGGAAGAAAGACTAAAGGAAATATCAGGGATTGGTTTTGTTTGAGTGGTGTAATTAAAGCTGACTTCTAGATTTTGAGTGAATACTGGGGCCATTAACAGATATGACATTCTAAATTTGAGATATTTGACATTCATTGGATGTGTAAGTAATTTCTCACTATCCTAATCTGGATAGAGTTTAAGGTAGGGTTCAAAGCTGCAATTAAAAATTTGGGAAACATCAGCTTATGGGTGAAATTTAAAGACATGGGATAAGATAAGAGCAAATAGGGAGAAAAAGTTGGATACACTGTTTTCCATCCAATAAGCAATGATTTCACGGACTGATTTCTGAGACCAAGCTATATGTATAACTAGAAGAATGATAGCTGGCCTACATCAAAACAAAGCCATCATTACTAATTTTTTTCTGGTAATACAGTGAACCACTTTGGATTTGCATTTCCCAACTTTCTTTAAGCAAAGTACAGCTATTATGGGTAATGTTTTAATATTTTTTATTTGTTCAATTTGTTGTACATGACAGTAGAATGCATTTATACATTTTGATAGCTCATATGTGAATGGAGTGTAATCTCTCATTTTTCGATTATATATATTGTAGGATCACATTAGTCATGCAGTCATATATGTACAGAAGGCAATAATGCCTGTTTCACTCTGTTATCATTCCTACCCCTTACCTCTTCATCTCCCTTCACTCCCCTACACTTCTCTCACTACTGGACAAATCTTCTAAACAAAGGCTAAATAAACTATAGAACTAAATAATGCAATCAATAATTAGACTTAACAGACATATATAGAATATGTCATCCATCAACAGTGAATATACTTTTTTCTAAGCACCACATGAATCCTTCTCTAAAATAGACCATATCTTATGCCACAAAGCAACTCCTAGTAAATACAAAAAATGGAGATAATCCCCTGCATTCTATCAGATCATAATGGACTGAAATAAAAAATAGAAGCTACTCTAACACATGGAGACTAAATAATACACTATTGAATGACGAATGGATAGTAGAAGAAATCAAGGATGAAATGAAAAAGTACTTAGAGGTAAATAAGAATACTAATATAACATAGCAAAATCTCTGGGACACTATGAAGGAAGTACTAAGAGGAAAGTTCATTGTATTGAGCTCATTTATTAAAAGAATAAAAGTCAACAAATAAATGGGTAAATTTTCAACATTGCAGTGTGACATTACCTCTCTGCCTGTATGAATGTCCTCTCCAGACAGACCCTTATGTAAAATAAAAATCAGCTTCATCTTAATTAAGCCATATATTTGCAATATTTTTATCATAGCTTACAGTTTACCTTAACTGAGTATAAAGCACATACAATTATTTCTTATAATTCAACTAAACAAATCTTCAGTTCCACTTATTTTGTTCATTTTTATTGACTTTTTCATAATCTCATTTATTTTTTAGCATTGCTGATTTGGGTTTATTTTTCAAAAGTGTTAGATTGCTAATATTTCTAAACTGCTCCATGAAATAAAGTACTGATATTATCTTGCAGAATATTAATGAATATATTCTTCATGTATTTGCCATTCTTTCCAGCTAGTCATTGCCTTAATTAATTTTTGATGCTAGAGTTAGAAAAAAAAAAGTAATGTGGTTGTCTGTATTTCACTAAAGAGGAAACTGAAGTAGATATATTAAATTATTTACCCATAATAGCAGACCAAGTTAATGGAAAAGGTGGAAGTAAAATGCAATTATCTCACTTCTGGTTCTATTGAACTATTGGATTACAAGTCACAACCAATTATAAACATGATATAAGAGCTAAAGCAGCATAACCTTTTTAACATGTGCATGGCCCCCAACCTGCCCTTCAGCACTTCATGAATGTTTCCTGTAAAATAATGTTTATTGACTGTTTCCACTAAGTTTACATAGATATAAAAATAGAGACAGATGATAAATAAATGATGGAAACATAGATACAAAAATATAGAAAATATGTTCAAAACAGGAAATATATTCACTCCAAATTTTCACACATATCAAAATCTGTCTGTATCTGAACATATTTTCTTCCATTCTTTTTTCTGTCTATATCACTAATTATTTATTCTTCCTATAATTGTGATTAGTTAAATATAAGTTCAGATTGTATTTATTATATACAGAATAGTGTTTCTTAACACAAGTGAAATTCAACAGAAATCCATTGGGTGGAGTTGTCCTATAACTTAACATTTTAAAATGTTTCTCAATTCTTTTTGTACTTTTTGTCCAATCTTTACAGATTTACAAAGCTCATGGCTAAGCACCATTTCTACCTCAAGATTTAAAAAATGTTTTATTCCCAGTGGACATTGTTTAAAGATCTGGGGCTTAGTTATTTCTAATTGCATCAAGTACAAGACTTGAGCACATAGATAATAATCTTGTCAAAAATATAGTTGCCTATTTTCCTCAAAATGTGCAAATTAAAGAGATTAAGTAGAAAAATAACAATTGAGTTGATAAAAATTGCTGCTCTGTCCTTTCATCTCTCAAACTCATGTTTGTTTCTTTGTTTTGGCCATCAGGAACAAGGTAAGCCTCTGATCACATTCCAGCCCCATAAGACAAAATGCTACATGCCTAAAGAGAGCAAGTTTTCATTAACATCGATCCATTCTAATAGGTGCTAGAAACCTGCCAAAACTTTGACTGCCCCTCACAGAAAGTTTTGTCCAGCTTACACAATCAGGATGATCTCTCTCTGGTATTATTTCTGACTTAAGTATGCAAAAATATTAAGGACCCAATCCTGAGGACCCAATTCTAACTTAGTGGATCAGAGGTAGATCTCAAGAACCAGTACATTTTTGAACAAATACATGATCCAAGCATCATGTAGAACCACCACCCTGATTATAGGACAAAGAAGAGGGGGCTCTTACCATGAATATGGTCCCAAACCAAACCACAGATGGAAATAGAGGCATATTAAAATTATCCCTCTAATTCTAATTCATTCATTCCTTCAGAGAAGCCTAAAATTATTTCTTCCTCCCTAGGGTTCATTCGCTGACCCTCATAGTAATGGACCACTTATTATGCTTTGTACAAAATGAAGGTCAAAATCGTGGTGGAAAAATTATGAGATATGGAGATTTATACAGCAGACTAAATGGGTATTTTCTTTCATTTTTGGAATTTAACATTTGATCTACTTGGGGGCTTTTTTCAGTAAAAAAAAGTAATTTCAGTAATTTTTCTCATACTGGGTTTATTTATCTATTTGGTTTTGGTACATTATAATCATACATGATAGTGGGATCCATTATGCCATATTCAATATGCATATAGCATAATTTGATCAATCTCATTCCCCAGTACCTTCCCTTTCCTTTCCCTCTTCCTCCCAGATCCATGTGATCTACTTTTCTAATCTTCCTTCCATCATCATCATCATCATCATCATCATCATCATCATTATTATGTCAATTAGTGCATTGTAATTATATATGTAAATAGGATTCATTATCCATACATAAACATAGCATAAGTTTGCAAATTTTGTTCCCTAATTCTTCCCCATACCCTCTCCTCTTCCCTCTCTCTCAATACCTTCTCTATTTTATTGATCTCCCTTCTATTTTCCTAAGAAGTTCCTTTTTTTTTTTTTTCTCTTACTCTAGTTTCCACATATTAGAGGAAACATTCAACCTTTGACTTTCTGAGTCTGGCTTATTTTACTTTGCATGATGTTCTCCAATTCCATCTATTTACCAACTAACGATATAAATTTGTTCTTCTTTATGACTGAGTCGAACTCCATTACAGATACACACCACATTTTGTTTATCCGTTTGTGTCTTGACAGACACCTTGGCTATTGTGAATTTCACTACTATAATCACATATAGATGTATGTGATATACATATCACATACATAGTGATATATATATATATCACTATAGTATGCTGATTTAGTTCTTTTGGATAAATACTGAGGAGTGGGATAGCTGGGTCATATGGTGGCTCCATTCCTAATATTTTGAGGAATTTCCATATTACTTCCCCAAGTGGTATTAATTTGCAGTTCTACCAACAATGTACAAATTTTCATTGCCAGCAATTATTTTTATATGTATTCTTGATTATTGCCATTTTATCTGGAATGAGATGAAATTTCAGGGTAGTTTTTATTTTCATTTTCTTGACAGATAAGTTTGTTGAACAGTTTTTCAAGTATTTGTTGCCCTTTTGAATTTCTTCTTTCGAGAAATGTCTCTTTAGTTCACTAGCCTATTTATTGATTGGGTTGTTACTCTTGTGTCAAGTTTTTTAAATTCTTTATGTAATATTATGGATATTAGTCCTCTGTTAGAGGAGTAACTAGCAAAGCTTTTCTCACATTCTGTACATTTTCTCTTCGTGTTCTTAATCATTTCCTTTGCTATGCAGCTTTTTAATTTGATGCCATCCCACTTACTGATTTTTGTTTTTATTTCTTGAGCTTTAGGAGCTTTATTAAGAAAGTCAATGCCTATAGCAGTGTATTTGAGTGTTGATCCTGTTTTCTTCTAGAAGTTTCAGTGTTTCTGATCCTAAGTCTTTGATTCACTTTCAGTTGATTTTTCTTCAGGGTAAGACAGGGATTGAGTTTCATTCTTCTAAGACTGAATATCCTATTTCCCTGGCACCATTTGTTTAAAAGGCTATCATTTCCCCAACATGAGTTTTTAGAATAATTGTCAAGGATCAGATTACTGTATTTATATGAAGTTGTCTCTATCTTCTATTCCATTGATCTTCATGTTTATTTTTAAGCCAGTGCCATGTTGTTTTAGTCACTAGAGCTTTGTAATATAGTTTGAGATCAGGTGCTGTGATATAACCAGCATTGCTCTTATTTCTCAGTTAGCTTTGGCTATTCTCAGTCTTTTATTCTTTTATACGTATTTTAGGACATTTTTCTTGTTCTGTGAGTAATGTCATTGGTATTTTGGTGGGGACTGCATTGAATCTCTAAATTGTTTTTGGTAATATACCCAATTTTGATAATATTAATTCTACCTACCTAATAATACAGATTTTCCAACTTCTAAGTTCTTCTTTAATTTCTTTCTTTACTGTACTTTAATTTTTATTTTAAAGGTTTTTAAACTTCTTGGTTAAATTTAATCCCAATTATTGTTTTAGGGTATTATGAATAAAATTGTTTTCATAATTGTTTTTTCTTGGCAGATCCATTATTGAGTATAGGAAAACTACTGATCTTTGTATGTTGATCTTTTAACATACTACTCTGCTGAATTTGTTTATCAGCTCTAGAAATCTGATGGAGTTTTTCAACACTTTGTAGAAGATCATGTAATCAGAGGAGATCATTTGAATTCTTCTTTTTCTATTTGCATCCCTTTAATTTATTTATCTTGCATGATTGCTTTGGCTAGAATTTCAAGGAATATATTGAATGGAAGTGGTGAGGTTGGACATTGTGCTTTATTCCTGGTTTGGGAGGAAAGGTTCTCAGTTTTTCTTTATTTGTTATGATTTTTGTTTTGGGTTTATAGCCATTATAATGTTGCAAGTTCCTTCTGTCCCTAGTTTCTTCAATGTATTTAGCATGAATGGATGCTGGATTTTGTTAAGGGCTTTTTATTCATCTATTGAGATGATAATGTAATATTTGTCCTTAATTCCATTTTTTGTAATGAATTACATTTATTGATTTGTGTATGTTGAGCCCACTTTGCATTCCTGGGATGAAACCCACTTGATCATGGAATAAAATCTTCTTATGTTATTGAGTGCGAACTATTAATATGTTATAAGGGATTTTGCATCTATGTTCATCAGGGTTATTGATCAGTAGATTTCTTTCCTTGATTTGCTTTTGTCTAGGTTTGGTATCAAGGTGATACTGGCTTCATAGAGTGAATTTAGAAGTGTTTTCTTTCTTACTATTTCATGGAATAATGTGAGGAAGATTGGCATTAGTCTTTCCTTAAAGGTCTGGCCTAACTCAACTGAGAATTCCTCTTGTCCTGGGCTTTTGTTGTTGTTTTTGGAAGGCTTCTTATTACTTCTTCAATCTTGTTGCTTGATATTGACCTCTTTAAGTTTTTTATATCCTCTTATTTTAATTTGTGTAAGTCATATGCGTCTAGAAATTTGTCAATATCTCATAGAGGTTCCTATTCACTGAAATGTGTTTTAAAAATAGTCCTTAATTATCCTTTAAATTTTAGAAATATCCATGGTGATATTCTCTTTTTTACCCCTAATGTTGTTGGTTTGAGTCCTCTCTCTTTTTATTTTGATTAGTTTGGATAGGGTTTATCAATCTTGTTCATGTTGTCATAAAACCAACTATTTGTTACATTGGATCTTTATTTCTTTTTTCTTCATTTCATTACTTTCAGCTCTAATCTTAATTATTTCCAAACTTCCACTGGTTTTGAAATTAGTTTGTTCCTGCCTTATTATGGTCTTCAGATATAACATCAGATTGCTTATATGGAATCTTTCTCTTTTTTTCTTGTTTAATATAGGCACTTAATACTATAAACATTCCTTCTAAGGTAATGTTAATAGAATCCTACAGACTTCGTTAATTGTTTCACTCTTCTTATTGGATTACAGGAATATGTAAATTTCTCCTCTCATTTCTTCTATGATTTATTCCTCATTCAAAATAAAATTATTCAATTTCCATGTATTTATGTGGTTTCTATTATATTTTTTACTCTTGACTTCTAATTTTATTCGATTATGATCTAATAGATGCAAGTGATTACATTGATTTTTTTTGTATTTGCTAAGACTTGTTTTGTGACCTAAAATATGCTCTATTCTGTAGAAGGATCCATGAGCTGCAGAGAAGAAAGTGAATTCAAGTGTTGTTGGATTAAATATTTTATAGAAGTCTATTTCATCCCTTGGTTTTTTAGTAGTATTTAGATCGGAAGTACCTATATTGAATTAATGTCTGAAAAACCCATCTATTGGTGAGAGGAATATGTTGAAATTACCCAGCATTATTATATTGGGGTTTATGTCATGAAGCATTTGTTTTTATGTAATTAGGTGCACTGATGTTTGAGGCATAGATATTTACAATCATTACATCTTCTTGTTGAATTATTCCCTCTACCAGTATGTAGTGACCTTCCCTGTCTCTTCTGATAAATTTTTGCTGGAAATTTTATTTGTTGAATATGAGAATACCTACTTCTGCTTGTTTATGGATTTTGCTTGCATGTAGTATCTTTTTTCCATCATTTTACTTTATGCCTGTCATGTCTTTGCCCTTAAAAATGAGTCTCTTGTGAATAACACATAGTTGTGTCTTGTTTTGTAATGCATTCTGCTAGTCTTTTATTTGGAACACAGTCTTTATGAGTATTTTCTGTTCCAATTGTGGATTCATTGATTAGCAGCTATTTCTCCTAAGCTTGGTGGGAAAGTGTCTTTCTTCTTGATAGAGAAGTGCTCCCTCCCTACTGAATCACAGCATTTCTGACACTGCCCCCTTCTGTTGCCTTTATTAATTATTTTTCTAGTCTACAAACCAATATTTTGGGTTTTCTTCTGCAAACTAACTTGCTGAGTCCCCTTCCTGCTTTTTCCTGTTTTCCCTATCTCAGTTTTCTGTTGTAAAACTAATTATTTTATTTAGTCTTGGAGAGCTGTTGCAACACTGTGTATTCATCTTGGAACCTCTACTCTAAATGGGTATTTTCTTTGACTCTTTAGGAATTATTAAAATTCTTACTTAGCAAGACATAGTGATCCTTAATATTCTGTATTTTAGTCTCAAATTTTCTAAATAACAGTAATCAGTTTTAGTACAAATCAGTTTCACCTGTAATCCAGGTCTTTTAAATGTAGGAATGAGGTAATGAATTTTCTTCTGCTGGGTATAAAATAAAAAGGAGAAGGCCCAGTGTTAGAAAAGTAGCTTGGTATTATGGAAAAAAATCATTGAGTGGACACTCCTGAAATCTGTAGTTGAATGTTACTTCACATGTAGTATCTGTATAAACAAGGATGCTTTTAATATCTATGAGATTCACACTTATAAAATATCAATAATATTGATTTGTAACTTCATCAAGTTGTGATGAGATGCACAAGAGAGCACATAGTAAAACTTTTTATAAACTTTGACACATTCTGAAAATCATAATCTTATTTCTGATAACACATTCTCACTTCCAAGTCACTATTCAAAATACGACCCGCTAAAAATGGTGCATGCAAATGAAAGCCTTAGAGAAAAATCTTCACCATTGACTAATTAAATGTTAGTTTAATTAGTTCAATGTTCAATGTTCAACACCGTCTCTCTGTTTTTCATGCAGTACTCTCTCATGATACAGCCATAAAAGATATGCTCCTTGAATTGAGGTGGTTATGATAGAATTATACAATATTAGAGGTTACAGATTCTTTACAGTTATTTTCTGATCACCAGATTCACTTGAGGTAATTTTTAACAAATCCAATTTCTTGGCCCCACAGCATATATTCTGAGTTAGAATCTCTGAGAGGTCTGAGAATCAGCATTTTAAAACACATGCCCAGGGCATTGTTATGAACAGGGGGAAAAAACAAACGAACAAACAAACAAAAAAAACCCTAAGAAACTGTTTCTCCAGTTAGTTTAGAATAAACTGACTTTATTCTAAATTTCTACACTATGTAAGTATTAATGTATTAGTCAGACAATATCTTTTTACATTAGTGAAGCTCATGTGTTCATGGGCAATAAATATAATCTAATATCGGTATTTCAGTCAATAAAGAGGAAAATAAGATTACACACTTGAAATAGCAGCAAGCATTATAATTGATGATTTAAATATGATGTACACTAACCTATGTACTGGACATATTTGTTTGAAGAAATGTTTACCAAAAAATCCTTAAAAAGAAGTTTCAGTCAGTTTTTTTTTTTTTTTTGCCACTGTTACCAAAACACCTGACAAGAACAAAATAGAGGAGGAAAAGCTTTCCAGGGGTCTCAGTTTCAGAGGTCTCTGTCCACAGAGAGAAATTTCCATTCCTGGGGCCTGAGGTGAAGGTCAACTTCATCTGGCAAAGGAAAGCAGCTCAGGACTGGGCACTAAGAAGCAGAAGGAGAGCTGTGCTCACCAAGAACAAAATAAATACCCCAAAGGCATGCCCCCCAGTGTCTTACCTCCTCGAGCCACACACCCTGCCCGCCTCGAGTTAGCACCCAGTTAATTCCTATCAGGGGATTAATGCGCTAATTAGTTAAGGCTCTCATAACCCAATCGTTTCTCTCTAAGCTTTCTTGCATTGTCACACATGAGCTTTGGGGAATTCCTCATATCTAAACCATAAAAATATTCATTTCCAAACTACTAACGACACTGGATCATATATCAATGTGCTTACATGATCACAAACATCAGGTAGTTAATTTTTTACTTAAATAATTTTAAGTGCTTTTATGACAACCCACACATGACATTCTTCAAGTACTACCACACCCTTGTCAGACACTGAATCAGGAGGAAGGAACAGGAAGCATAAAGTTGGTGTCCGCCTTTCACATATGTGTTTTTGAGCTTCCTCAAGGCAGGACCATGACTTGTTTTCCTTTGGGCCCCATTTGCCTGGCACTGGAAAGGACACACTCTGCATCACTTTCCCCTACTCTAGGATGTAAAATAGTGACTCGGTCATGTACTCAAAGAGCTAAAAATTCAACACATTGCTCTGTGTTGTCCCACCTTCCTCCTCTTCCACTCAGTATGGGATACACAGAGGAAAGAGTCAGGGTTTGCTCCCTGAAGCAAAATACCTCTGTCATCCTTCACATCTTCCCCTTCCCACATGATTACAAAGGCTGGATATGCTGCCCCAGATATGGGCGGACTGAGGAGGTTGCTCACGCCAGACTTACCACACTGGAGCAAATAGCAGCTCTCTCTTTCTCTGTCTCCTTCACTCTCTCTCTCTGCTTCTGAGACTTTGGTCCCCTTAGTCCTTCTGTCATACATATCATAAGCTACAAATTTGGAAGAGGTAATACAAAAGTGTGAAATTGAGAGAGAGAGAGAGCCACATGACCTGCTTTGGTTTGAGCATTTAGTTTACCAGGTAAATATAAAAACTTCTGTTTTTTTGACCCTAGTTTAGTGGATCCAAATCTCAGCTAACATAAAATATTGTTTTGCATTGTTTCACCTTCTTTGTATCTTATGTAGGGATCACCTGAGGACAAAGACAGTTGTCATGTTATGATTTCAGAATTCATTGTTCTCCTAACAAAATTTCCTCTTAATAGGGCCCAATCTGATCCATGTAAAACACAGTTCCTGAATGCATTTAAGTTATGTGGAGGGTTTGTTTACACAAAGATCCACCCTTACTTTTCATCTACTCTACACTCTCTGCAGTGGAACCAACTGCTGTGGCATGCATTTTCCTGGTTTCATGTCATCGGTCAGGAGTCCCCACCCAGGTTCTGTCGCAGAATGTGTAAATGAATGAAAATGGAATTGAAGTCTACATCCTTGTAAACCCAGAATCAGGATCTGATTCTGCTGGGGTGCACAACTTTGGGGGAGCAACATTAGCACTAACGTATGCCTGGTGGAGCACAGGATATTTGTGCAGAATGTGACTTGGGTGGTCACTTTCAATGCATGAGGCAGAAGGCAATCTGCACTGACGCAGATAGGAATGGGAGGAAGAAAGGGTTTTAAGGACAGTAATCTTAAGAGTGGAGCAGTGGAATGAATGCTGGATAAGAACTGGAAAAGCTGGGTTGTTATTATAGAGGTGCTAGAGGAAAGTCATCACAATGGATAAAGTCACCAAGGGAGAAAGTCTCAATCAAAATACAGAGCAGATATGAGATGGAATTTAGAGCAAGACTGATGGCAGGAGAAATAAAAACAAGTCAAATAAAGGCAGATGGATGACCCTGTGCGTTGCTTAGAAAGTTAAGGAGAAAAAAAGAATGATCAAATGCACCTAATAAGTAGAGAGAATAGAGAACTTCAGTGATGCAGCGGGAATAGGATGGCTAGAAAGTGACTAATACAAATGAAAAGTGACTGTGGGGGAAAAGGCAATATACTTGGCTGTGGAGCATATGCTGGTACACATCCTTTTGTTTTACAAAGTATTATAATTGCTATTATGCTCAATGAGTTTGTAATTGCTAACAATGGCAATATCTAGATTTATCTGGAGGCAATGGTTCTTAAACTGTAGGGAGTATAAATACCACCTAAAGGACTTGTTAAAAATGCCATTCCTAAACCATCTTACAAAATTCTGATTGAAGACTTTCACAGGCCTCCTGATTCAGTGTACTCCAAGTGTGCACTGAGGACCAGTGTGAGCTTGTGAACTATTTCCTATCATCCCTGGAAGAAAGAAGTGCAGATACTAAGAGCACCGGATAAACTGGGTGCTGTGGCTCAAGCCTGTAATCCCAGCAACTTGGGGGGCTGAAGCAGAAGGATTACAAATTCAAAACCAGCCTCAGCAAAAGCAAGGTGTTAAGCAACTCAGTGAGATCTGTCTCTAAATAAAATACAAAATAGGACTGAGAATGTGGTTCAGTAGTCAAGTGTCCTTCAGTTCAATCCCCAGTATGGACAGAAACTTTCTTAGAGATCGGATATAACTGCAACATCCAGTGAACAGAGTGTACAACGTACATTCTGGTACTCCACGGGTTGAGAAAAAAAAATCTTCATCACACCAAGTTTAGGAAGACTAATCTAGATAATTCTGAAGAAGATGGTTCATGAACCAAATTCTTAAGAAGCATGCTATTAAGTTCATGAAAGTCTTATTTTGGTCAAATTTGAAACACACTATATTTACATAGTAACCAATATGTATAATATGACATAATATTCAAATGGATTCATGTATACTTTAAAGTGGGTAAAACTGGAGTTTGCAAAGATAGAATTTTGTCAGATTGTTATGCCCAGATTTGTCCTATTTTTAAGAAGGAGGACCTCACTTTGCTTTGTTTTGTTTTGTTAAAACTAAGCATGAATATTTGGGCATGCAATAAATAGAGTTCATGGATGTGACTGCACAAATGACAAAGCCCCTTCACATCAAAAACGATGATGATGATACACTTTAAAGTTTTGTCCATGACCATTTCAATGGGAAAAATTCCATTAGCAATTTTTCTTGCCCTTTTCTTTCAAAAAGTGAAGGGTGATGAAGACTCAAATAGAGCAAAATTACTTCAGGGACATTTTATTTAATTTAAGTCCTGTGAAAGCAAAGGCCATTTGTGATACCTTTTTCAAAAAGAAAATGGTTAGCCTTTTTCTGTTTTTCATAGAACTTAAATAAAACATCACCATAATGTCAGACCTGGTTATTGCTATGAGAGAATAAAGACCAGGGAGAAAGTCCCCATGCTTTAGTCTGACATAGCGAGCATGACACTGCTTACCTTTCCTTTTCCTTTCCTAATCATCAAGCTCTTGAGGGTTTCATTCATATGTATTAAGAATTCAATTACTCAACTGAGGAATCAATGAGATATTAATTACAAATTACAGATTCTTACAGGTAGATATCTGGCAGCTTTTTGCAAATGCCTTCTCCCACATCTCACTTGTGTTCCAAGGCTACAATTTCTTTATATTGGGGGGAGGGTTAATCTATACCCACCAAATGAAATGCCAAATTTCGTTTGAATGACGTAGGACCACTTTGAATGAGGAAAGGTCCACATGTCTCCGTGTGATGTGGTATGGTTGGCCCACAATGCTATTTTAAAAATAAATAAATTACTCCCATTTCACCTTATGTACATGCACATACACACACTTTTTCTTTTCCACATTATGAGAAAATTCTCCAATGTGTGTTATTTCTTTACTTTATCTTTCTTGAAACATTGCCTTGTCTCATATATTAATATTTCATTCCCCAATGTAATATGTCAGAGTAGTGTTGTGTTGACCAGCAAGAAGTCAGAGGGTAAGAAATTTCTCTGCTTCCAGGAAAACTATTGTTAGTACAAAAGCCAATAAATAAAAGAAAAAGGCAGGAGGGAGCCTTTTAGGCTGAGAGAAATGCAGAGGATGACAAAACTTATAAGACTAAGAAAAAACAAATCATCTTTAGGAGAACTTTCATTTGAAATAGCTTTGCCTTTCAAAAGGAAAAATGTCCTGCTGAATCAGCAGCATTTGGAGGGGGGAAAAAAGCTTAAGTGATTTTTGAAATACTAAACAAACTCACAGGCCAAAAAAAAAAAAAAAATAGATTACATGTGTTTGCTTGTAAAATGAGTTTAAGCTCAGCAAATTGCGGAAGAGAAAATCAAGCAGAGGAGATGGGGGCAGCAACAAAGAACATTTGGGCTGACAGCATCCTGACATCGAAGAGAAAAATGGTCATAGTGGGAGTGTGCCCATTTCTCCCCGGCACTTGCTTCAAGAATGTGCTACATGGAGAAAAAAATGAATGAGCTCTAATTCTTGTTCAGTCATAGAACTGTTCAGTCAAGCAAGATAACAGATAATGAATCTCTACAATGGAAAATTGATTTGTGGGCTCTCAAATTCTTTGCTTTGTTTATGTTTCAGAAAGATGTAGATGTGTCAGGATATCCTACTGAGTTTTCTTTCTTCCATTTTCAATATTTTATCAAGGAAAAAGAGATGATGATTATAACTGAAATGCAAATTTTTATCTTGAAGTGTCAAATATATTATTGTCAGCCTGCAAAAGACACAAAAAGGAATAAGATTCTCTAAAGGACTAGATAACAAGTCAATAATATGTTTTTACTATGGAAAATAAAAGATCCTCAATCCTTCAGAAAAAGATTTAGTCTGAATTTTTATGAACTTAGGAATCACAGCTCATAAATTATGATATGCATGTACTATTAGACAGAAAATATTTTCTGTACATAGTGAATTTTATTATGTAATATGTATAAATGTTCTGCAAAAAGATTTAATATGTATTTATTATCACTATCAGTATTTATTAATTTTGTTTAAAGAATTATGATGGCAAATGAAGGAAAATCTTAGATACCTGAAATTCTCAAACTTTCATCAAAATTTGAATGCATATATGACACTAGAAATAAATTGTTCTTATAGAGGCAGGGTACTCTCACAGACCAACATACTTCATTTAACCTCTCTACAGGAGCAATTAATTAACAGCCATTACCAAACTGATGATAATGGGAAAATCTCAGGTACAAGAAAAGTAGTTTATAGAGATTATACATGTAAGACTAAAGCTTCCAGGAGTTTAACCAGCTCACTACAGATATTGCTATTCACTCATGCTCACACTCACTCATTCACTAAACATTTTGTGAATTCTTTGCAACAACAAATATGTTATTGATATTACACACTGATAATAATAATTGCCAGTTATACAGTGTCTAAGTGTTAGACATGGTACTTTTGAAGTTTCAGAAAAATTGAGAAGCTAGATAAAGATTTTAGACCTATGAAGTGCAAACCCAATTTAAACTAAACCTCATGGGCTGGGCACAGTGGTGCCTGCCTATAATCCAAGTGCCTATAATCCAGCCTCAGGAGGCTGAGGCAGGGGGATCTGGAGCTCAAAGCCAACTCCAGCAATTTAGCAAGGCCCTAAGCAATCTAGTGAGACCGCAGTACCAAAAACAAAAAAAAACAAAAATCTGAAATGAAACACATCATCTTTCAAACCACTCTAAGCTGCTCCCCTTCCTCAGTCTTCCATACCTTGTACTCTGGTCATGCTTAAAATTACTACATAACTTGGTAAGGTTATATAACCATGTTAAGGTTATATAATTCTGAAAGAGAATTAGGAAAATGTGACTAAAAGAGGTTGAGCTAGATGCTGAAGTATGAGTTGGAGCTTCCCAGGTAAAGGAATAAAAAAGAATCTCATGCAGTGGTTGCAGTGTGTGTGTTGGGGGGAGGGCGGAGGGGAAATTCTAGCATTTGTGAGGTCATGCGGGCACAAGAATAAATGGTACATTCAATAATATTTACTATGTATCTCTGTGAGGGGGAATCTACACTTCATTGGAACTAATTGGACAAATATAATGCAGCTCCTGAACTCAAGTATATTATTATCTTGCAAAAAGATAAATCCTATTCAACTACATACTCCAGCTGATATTTTAAGATTGTATATAGGGACTGCAGCAGAATTAGTTTCAAAGGGAAAGTTCTATGAAGAATTTTATGAGTTTCCCAAAACTATTTATAAATTCACTAGGCACATTCTGTTTCCAATTAGGGCATAGAATACCTGAGCTGCCATAGAAACACCAATCAAAAAAAAAAAAAAAAAAAAAAAAACCCCCCAGTCAATAAATGGGCTAAGAAACTTAACAGACCTTCACAGAAGAAATACAATCAATCAACAAATATATGAAAAAATGTTCAACATCTCTAGCAATTAGAGAAACACAAATCAAAGTTACTCTGAGATCCCATTTCAGTCCAGTCAGAATGCCAATGATCAAGAATATAAGCAACAATAAATATTGTCGAGGATGTGGGGAAAAAGGTACGCTCATACATTGCTGGTGGGACTGGAAATTGGTGTAATTACTATGGAAAGCAGTATGGAAATTCCTCAGAAAACTTGGAATGGAACCACAATTTCATCCAGTTATTCCACTCTTTAGTTTATACCCAAAGGACTTAAAAATCATCTTACAATAGTGATGCAGCTACATCAATGTTTATAGCAGTTCAATTCACAATAGCTAAACTATGGAACCATCCAAGGTGCCCCTCAACAGATGAATGAATTAAGAAATTGTGGCCTATATACACAATGAAATATTACTCAGTCTTTAAAAAGGAATGAAATTATGGCATTTGCAGATAAATGGACAGAACTGGAGAATATCATGCTAAGAAAAATAAGCCAATCTCAAAGAACCAAAGACTGAATGGTTTCTCTGATATGCAGATGCTAATTTACAATAGGGGGATCAAGACTAGGGCAAAATAGAGATACTTTGGATTAGACAGAGGGGAGTGAAGGAAGGAGAGGGGATGGGGGATAGGAATGATAGTATAATGAATTGGGCATTATTACCCTATGTGCATATATGATTAAATGACCTGGGTAACTCTAAATCATGTACAACCAGGAGAATGAGAAGTTATACTCCATCTATGTATGATGTATCAAAATGCATTCTGTCATGTATAATTAAAAAAAATAATAATAATTTTTTTTAAAAGTGGGTAATACAAAAATCATTCTGATATGGGCCAATCAAAGAACCATGAACACAAGAAAGGCCCAGTGGACTGGCTTCCAGGTAGAGGAACCCTTCATAGGTGAACAGTGAGACTGGCAGGTGTGGATGCAGGGAAGGCAGAAGGCTGCTCAAGCCCCAAAGTTTCCTGGGTAGAGATGAAGTCGACTGAGCTATTAGCAAGGGTGAAGACTGGCAGGATCACTGGAGTCTGAAAGACAATAATAAATAGCTCAACACAGTAATCTAATCTACCTGAATTCCCTGAGAAAAATGAAAGTGAAAGCAGATTGATGAGCAGAAATAAATCATTCAGTCTGTCCCATCTCCCATCTTCTCCCTGTGCCTGAAAATGAGGAACCCAAATGAAATGAGGAACATGTGAAATTCACAGTCAGATCCTGATAGGAGTTAGGAGACAAGCCCTTCTTTAGCAAACTGGGTATTAGGGCTTAGACTAATCAGAGGTGAGCGTCAGCTCAGTCCCAGACAAGGTGAACCCTTAGTGAACTCTGAATGATCACCTCCTCACAGAAGCCAAGCAGTTAGGAGAATGAATTTGAAATTTCTGGGGAAAAAAAGAAAACAGTATTATTTTTCAAGATGCAATAAAAAAAATCACAAGACCTAAAAAGAGGCAGGAATCAGAGTCACAAGGGAGGAAAAACATCTGAAACAAACTACACATGACCCAGGTACTGAAGTTATCATAAAAGAATTAAAAACATCTACCTTAAATAGAAGAAAATGGGAAGAATAGCTGAGTAGATGGGTAATTTTAGCAAAGAAATGATAAATATTGGAAAATACAGATACTATGTATCTGAAAAAAATATGTAAAAAGTTCAATGGGATTTACAGGAAAGTTAACAAAGCAATTAAATTATTAGTGACCTTGAAGACAAGTTAAGGAAATTTATCCAAAGAAAGCATGCAGCAAAAAGAGTAGACCACTCCTTCCCTGCAAAAAATCGAACAGGGCATGAGTTGACCTAAGCAGTCAAATGTGCAAGTAAGTCCCAGAACAATAAGAGAGAAGTTGATGAGGGGAGGAAAACTGAACTTTGGAAAACAATAAATGCAAATTTTCTCTTTATGCTTAAAAATGCATAAATCTACAACTCTGTGAAGCTCAGTGAATCTCAAGTGGAATATATTCATAGAAAAATGCACTTGTCATATCATTGTCAAACAACTGAAATCCAAAGGAAAAGAGAAAAGTGCTAAAAGAAGCCAGAATATAAAGTACATCACATGTGGAGAAGTAACAGTCTCATCAAAAGGAATGCAAGCCAGCCAGAGGTGGTGGCATAAGTTTATAGTCCCAGCTACTCTGGAGCTGGGACTGAAGAATCTGGAGCTGAGGCTGAAGAATCACTTGAGCTCCTAAGTTCGAGACTAGTCAGAGCAACACAGTGAGACTCCATCTCAAAAAAATGAATAAACAATGCAAACCAGAACACAGTGGATTGACATTTTAAAGTAATAAAAACCAGAGAAACAACAGCTGTACCCCATTTGTGTACGATGAATCAAAATAAATTAAAAAATAAAAATTTAAAAAAATAAAGTAATAAAAGAAAAACCATAAAAAATAATGCCATCCTAGAATGATATATCCAGCAAAAACAGCCTTCACAATTGAAGGTGAAGACAAAATACTATATTTTTAGATAAATGAATGAATAATCAATGAAAGTTGAGAGAATTTGTCACCATCAGATCCGCATTGTAACAAACACTTTAGAAATTCTTTAGTTTGAAGAGAAATGAATGATAGTAGTTGCAAATGCAAATATATAAGGAGAATCAAAAATGGTTAATAAGAAGGTAAATATGCAAGACTTCTCCCAGTTACATGGAAATCATTTTGCTGCTAAAACAAAAACAACTGTATTGTAGGGTTAACAAGTGTAATTAATTCAATGATCAATATTAGAAAATCATAATGTTGTAGGTTAATATGTGTGCTTTAGTCCCTAAAGTAATGAGAGTTGACCCTTAAACTGCATGGAGTTTTGGGGAGCTGACCACCACCAGTCAAAAATCTTTTTTTGACTTTTGACTCTGTGAAAACTAAATTACTAATAGACTGCTTTTGACCAGAAGCCTTACCAATAACAGTCTATTAATGCATATTTTGTGTCTTATATGTATTATGTATCATAAAAAATATAGACGATTATGAGAGATCACTTTTTACAGCAATATGTCATTTACTGGGAAACTAACTGCTTACTCAAATAAGGTATTTTACATAGTGCTGTAAGTGGGTACATTACTTGATTTCACCACAATAGCAACAAGAGGTGGCTATGAAAATAACATTATTTTATTTGTAGTACAGCTAATTTGATGAAGTTATGCTTGGATACTGCCTTTTTATGTTAATTTATATTTCTCCTTATGTGCATCCTGTGTATGTGTGTGTTGCTTAATTAAGATTATTTTCAACTTTTAAAATAGACTTCTGCATATTTTATGATAGTAAATGATAAGATAGACTATTATGCACATAATGTCATATGCACTCATGACATACGTTTTTCTTAGTTTTTTGAATATTTCTAGGCTACATGATTCACCTGTGAGCTTTTTCAAATTTTTGCAAATCTTTAGAAGGAGGAAGAGAAAGGAAAGGAGAAGAAGGAGAAATAAGAAAATGTGTGTATAAATGTGCCTACATAATTCAAGTCATGTTATTCAAGGGTCAACTCTACTTTAAAAATAAAACAAAAGGACAAAATAAAAATTCAAAATGTTATATAAAATAGAATGAAAAATTCTAGAATAATTTAAAAGAAAGCAGTAAAATAAGATCAAGAGAACAAACAGAGGAAACAAATAGAAAATAAGAAAAAAATGTCAAACTTCAAGCAAACCATATCAATAATCAAATGCAAACTGACCAAGCATTCTAAAGAAAAAGCAATATTGTCAGAGGGAATTAAAAACAAACCGAGTGAGATCCAACAAGGTGGAACAGAGGAGGTCAGGTTCTGGGTTGTTCCATGGCATGAAACCAAGAAAGGAGAGGCCGCCTCTCTGCAAGGTGGGTGAACAAAAAAAGGTGGGAGAAACTTCACTGGAACCTGAAACAGGATATTCACAGCAGACCAGGGACACAGGAGGTTGGATATAGTAAAATAAGGAAAAAATCCACAGGGATAAGGGAATTAAAGGAACCCACATTTGGGGGAAGGCCAAGGTGTATCTGGGTACCAAGCATTTAGGGATCAATGACGTTGCCCAATAAACCTTAAGAACATGCAGCACAATATCCATGTGTGGGAAAAAATGCCGACATCTCTCCAGGCAAAGTGCAGAGGACAAAGGAAGAAACAATTTTGCAGCTGCAACTGAGGAAGCCAGTTCCTGGAAACTCAAGTTTGGCCTGAAATACAGGCCTGGTAAACACACCGCACTGCATAGAATGTGCTAAATGACCAGGAAAAACTCAAACATGGAGAGAAGTTTACACAGGAGCCAACTGGTCTCAGAAACCCACCCAGCTCTACCCCTCCCTCTCTAATCCAACAGCTTGCAGGACCAGCTAGGAAAGACACATCTGGCTGGGGCTCGAAAGGGCGAGAATGGGAGAGATTGGAGACTGAACCCAAGACCAGGAAAGATAGGGTCTGCAGGTGATGTGGGGGACTAAGAATTGGCTCTTCCACCACACGAGTGGAACTCAGAGATCCCTGGGATAAAATCTTCCAGCATGGACCAGCAAGTACTAGGCACTGGAGGAGGGCTGATTTAAAATCTCCAGACCAATTGGCATTTAGCCTGGAGCCTGCCTGAACCTAAACCCTGCCTCCAGGAACTCTGCCTATGGGATTACCTCTCACTCCAGCAATTCAGAGAATGGAGCATCATACTCCAGAACACTCCACCTAAAACTGCTAAGAAGAGAAACTGAAAATATTTTGAACTCCAACAGAATTCTTTAACTTTTTATCAAGATATTTTTTCTTTTCTTTCTTTTTTTTTAAATTCTTTTTCACTGTTTAATTGTGACCTTAATGGTACATGAACATTTATACAGTTTCCTATTTTTTTTTAATCTCATCTGCAGCATTTCTGAAGCCAGTGATTTTACCTGGGTTAGTTTTTTGTGAACTAAGATATTTTAGTTTTGTTTTGTATTCTTTATTTTTAAGTTTTTTTTAGTTTTTGATTTTATGTTTTTTCTCATTCCTGTTTCCCTTGATTCTCTCCTTTCTTCTGCTAACAGCCAATATCTATTGCTCTCTCTCTCTTTCATTCTTCCTTTAATCTTTTACTTCTGTCGTCTCTCCTCCTCCCTCATAATCATCACATCTTATATCACTTCTGTTCTCTCCCTGTCCACCATCTGAAAATGTAAACCCTTTTGCAAACTTACTGTTTTTATTTTAGGCAATAACTGATCATATAATTTCTGTATATTGTGATAATTAACATTGTAGACATCATAGTAGAAATTATTTTATTTAATGCTGTAAATTGTTTGCATTAGTTATTGTTATTATTTGTCTCCCCCTAAACAGTGAGGTACTAGAAACATTCAGGGACATAAGTTCACATATATTCAGGAATGTAAGTCCACAGGGTAAAAACTCTACTGCCTCATATCCGTACGGTTACGTGGGTAGACACTCAAAGAACATGAAAAAGCAAGGAAACAAATCGCCCCAAGCAAACCAAGATTCTTCAATAACAGAATCCACTGACACCACAGTGGAAGAAATGTCAGAGAGGGTGTTTAGAATGTACATAGTTAAATTGATCTGTGAGGTAAAGGATGATGTAAGAGAGCAAATACAGGTAGAAAAAGGTCTCTTCAATAAAGAGATATATTTTCTGAAAAAAAAAAATC
The DNA here is from genome assembly GCA_020662805.1 of Glaucomys volans. Lineage (NCBI taxonomy): Eukaryota > Metazoa > Chordata > Mammalia > Rodentia > Sciuridae > Glaucomys > Glaucomys volans. The sequence goes on from JAJEJO010049589.1 coordinate 967,994, forward strand.
CTTGAAATGAAACAATGAACCAAATTAAAAATTCAATAGAAAGCATCACCAACAGACTAGACCACTTGGAAGAAAGAGTCTAAGGCAATGAAGACAAAATACATAATCTTGAAAATAAAGTTAGCCATGGAAAGAAGATTTAAAAAACCATGATCAGAATTTCCAAGAATCATGGGATAACATGAAAACACCAAATTAAAGATTTATCAGAATAGATGAAGGCATGGAGATAGAAATCAATTGAATGCACAATCTTTTCAATGAAATAATATCAAAAAATGTCTCAAATCTAAAGAATGAAATGGAAAATCAAATACAAGCGGCTTACAGGATCCCAAATGTGCAAAATTACAAGAGACACACATCAAGACACATAATGAACATGCCTAGCATACAGAATAAGGATAGAATTTTAAGGGCTGTGAGAGAAAAACATCAGATTACATAAAGGGGGAAACCAACGTGGATCTCAGCTGATTTCTCAACCTAGACCCTCAAAGCTAGAAGGTCCTGGAATAACATATACCAAGCTCTAAAATTAAGTAGGTGCCAACCAAGAATTTTATATCCAGCAAAATTAAGTTTCAGATTTGAAAATGAAATGAAAACCTTCCATGATAAACAAAAATTAAAAGACTTTGCAACCAGAAAGTCTGCACTTCAAAATATTCTCAACAAAATATTCCACGAAGATGAAATGAAAAAAATAAAAGTGAAAATCAGCAAAGGAAGAAACTACACTAAAGGAATAGTCAATCAAAGGAGAAACTAATTCAAATTAAAAACTAGACATAAACTCAAATGACTGGGAATACAAATCATATCTCAATAATAACCTTGAACATTAATGGCCTAAATTAATCATTCAGAAAACATAGACTGGCAGATTGGATTAAAAACCAAAACCCAACAATATGCTGTCTCCAAGAGACTCACCTCATAGGCAAAGACATTCACAGACTGAAAGAATGGGAAAAAACATATCACTCACATGGATTGCATAAACAAGCAGGGGTTTCTATCCTCAGGTGAAGTGAACTTTAAGCCAAAGTTAATCAGAGGGACAAAGAAGGACATGTCATATTGCTTAAGGGAATTATACATCAATAAGACATAACAATCATAAATACTTGGAGCACTTACATACATCAGACAAACCCTTCTCAACTTCAAGAATCAAATGCACCACAAATTTTTGAACATTTTTATCCATATAAAATATTAATATTAATATACATTTTAAAATATACATGAAAGTATTTAAATGGGTATGGATTTGTATATAGTTGTTTTCTTTTGAAATGAATGTTTACAATTTTGGTAAGATATAGGATATGATTATGTAAATGAATATATATGAAATTTATGGATAGGATTTTGATTGCCATTAGGGTACATACATATATATATATGAATGTAAATAAACATATATGGAAAGTATATGTGACAATATGTATGGATATTCAAAGTAATATTTATTTTTGTTTAAAAGGCTCATGAGTATGGGTAAGACTAGGTTTAATTCTGAGTTATGACTTTGTTTCAGGAACAGGTTATATTGGAACATATATATACATATCTATGAATATAAATATGAATATAGAGGTAATATATATCAAAATTTATATATGTACTTTATGGATTTTTTAAGGTAGGCAATATTGTTATGTGTGAAATCTGGGTTATGACTATGGAAATTAGTATATATATAAAGTATCTATGAGTTTCTATGTGAATTTATGAATTTATATCCCCAACTACATAGGTACATTCATGTAAAATGTTGTGCTTTACATGTTCAGAGGTTTTTCTGATGTGTATTGGTAAGTATAGGACTTACCAAATAGTTAGAAAAATAGTTAGGGTTAGCGGCGGGACTGAACTTTACCCACATATTAGAATACAAACATGAATATATATGTAAAAAATACATAAAAATATTTAAATGGATATGAATTTGTATATAGGTGTTTTTCTTTTGAGATAGATGTTTGCAATTTGTTTTAGTTATTGTTTATGACTATGTAACTGAATATATATGAAAATGCATGAGCAGGAATTTGGTTGCCATTAGGGTATATTCAAATATATATGAATGTATATAAACATATATAGGAATATATATGTGAAAATATGTATGGATTGTCAAAATAAAAAAATTTAAAAACACTGGACCTAATTACATCTTCTCCATAGAAATTTCATTTTAAATGCAATATCAATAGTTTAAAAATAAAAGGATGAAAGAAAGGTATACCATGCAAACCCCATCACAGGAGTCCTGGTATGGCTAATTAATATGCAACAAAGTGCTCTGCAAAAAAAGGAGTGTTACCAGAAGTAAAGAAGATATTTTATAATGATAATTAGGTTCTTTTATCACAGATTCATAACAGGTTCTTTTATCACAGATTCATAACATTTCGAGACACACACGCTCTTATTAACAGTTTAAATGTAAGTACAGCAAAATTTTATTTTAAAAAAATATGCATATAGTCAAATCCATAGGAGATGCTAAACATTTCTTAAAGCAGAAATCAACAAATTTATAACTGTAGTAGATAGTTTCAATATCCTTCAGTCAATAATTAATTAAATAGTCTCTTACTATGGAAATAATGTGATCAGACTTCCATTTTTTCATTCTGCTGGAATTTTCAAGAAGTCTTGAAAGCTGGAGGTATGGAATAAAGCTGTGGGTACAGGGAGAGAGAGAGACTGCCAAGTTGCAGTCATTACAGAAAGCTGAGAGGATTAATTAATGCAGAAATTCTGGGCATAGAGTGAAGGTAAGGAGATGTATTTGGTATCTAAAACTGACAGTACTTGGTCACTTCTTAGATATTTGGGGCAGGTGAGAGATTGCAATAGGAAGCTGCCCCAAATATCCAATGTTTCTTGCTTGAGTCTGGATGGATGATTTTCATCAAAACAATGTGAAGGAAGAAAATCATCTGTAAGAAAGGTAATGAATTTCCCTTGGGGCACTTCTGTGGGGTGTTGCTGGGAAATTGAGTATGAGAGCGTGGAGTCAGAAAAGATCCAGATAAAGATAGTTGGAGTGCTCGAAGTCATTAGAATGGTTGAAATACACCAGTGATAACAGAGAGAAGGTCAAAAACAGAACCAACCCTTCATCTCTGACATAAACAGTGCAGAGGAAGAGGAAACTACCATGGCAACTAAGGATGGATGAGAAAAGGACAGCGTGAGCAGGAAAAGTGTATAATAAAAATCAAAGAGAAACAGGAACTCAAGAAGAGGATTAATGTTTAAGCATGCAAGTATTGCAGAGAAAGACAAGTCTGAAAGACTTTCATTGCATTTGGTGAGTAAAAGGTTGCTCCCAACTCCAACTGTTTTCAAGAAGTCTGATGGAAACCTGATTTCATTGAATGAAAACTGAATGAGAGATAAAGGTGAAGAAAAATTTAATATAGGTTATTCTTAGGGAATGTGGTTTTTAAGCTAAAAAGGAACTCCTGACCTGGAAACACTAATTGAAGAAGGTTTTACTAGTGAATTGGTACCACTTATTTGAGTTGTAAGGAAGACAAAGTAGGTACTTGTTTCAATTTAAGCAACCAATAAATTCTTTCCAACTAGACAGAAATCACTAGATTTGATTTTCTTACTCCTTTTGTATTCTGTTGGTTTTCAACCCAAATGACATCCTCAGAGATAACTAGCTAAATAATTAATAGCATGTTTTTATGAACACTGCCATCTGTGCAAATGGTCTAGGAAAGGCATATCTATAAAGAAGAATGTGAAAAACATAAAAGCAATCTAGACAAAATCCTACTTATAATTTTCACAACAAACAATGGGAAGGTTTGACCCACCTTCCTTAGCAATTTATATGACTGGAGATACTCTCCAGGAAACTCAAGACATTGAAAGGTATGTGAAACAGATGCAAATGGCAGAGAAATATAATTTACTGGCCTGTAAATAAGATATTTCCCCTTATGATGATCCCTGCCTTGGGAAGCATAGACGCATCCAGGAGAGGGCTATACAGCTCAAATTCCATTGCAAATTGGAAAGTCTTCTCAGTTCTCTACTGTAACCTCTAGAAACATAGTGGGATGGACCTTGAGGAGAGACAAATGAAGAGCCTAACCCTAATTCTGGTACTGTAAATGAGGGCAGAAATGAAAATTGTGGATGAAGGAAATTTTTAAATTTTGTGTGCAGGATTTTGTATTTGAAAAACAGTCATTTAACACTGTCAGTTTTCTCCTAGTATCTCCAAACGGCCTGACTGCCTATGCATACAAGAACCAGGAGGACAGGCTGCAGTTTGAGACCTCTTCCACCCCTGCAAGTGCTGTCCTGCCTGTTTTCTCCATTCTTAGCTGGTATTACAAGTGGCCACAAAACCAATGTTCATTTGTTCTGCTGGGTGGCGCCAGATCATCACATAACTATAGATCCCAGCCGCATTAAGCATTTCACAAAATTTCAAATAAATAATCATAATACATGCTCATGACCACAACTATGTATTTTAAATTTCTCTAACAAAGTAAAAAAAAAGATACCAGGAAGAAAAAATGTATGAGATAATTCAACCATAAATACAATTTAAAATGACTTTTCCTTATATTAATACCAAAATATTCTATATGTAATACTGTCCCAAACAAGCTTCCATACCTCTATGACTTTTCCATATAGGAAGGCAGATACAGGTATAATAATGTTTGTAAAATAAAATGTGCGACATTGTTATTGATGTGTTTGTAGACAGCTCTCAGATGATCTTTCCCTTATCAGTATGAGATCTCCCTGATGCCCCTAGGTGATCCCAGTAGAGCTCCCAAGTCTACTTTTGGCTTTTACATTCTCCCTTAAGCTTATTTTAGGAAACCATTGTCTCATCTTCACATTCACTCAAAATTAGGCACAACTATCCTGAAGAGTGCCTATCTATCATTACCCCATTGAAAATATTCCTGTTCTATGTCTCATAATGTCAAGATTTTACTAGAGTAGTGGCTATTTTTTTGAATGAACTATGCGGGAAACTGCAGTTTTGAATGATTCTATGGTAGAGATGGTTAGTTATCTATCCAAATCCACCCTCTTACTCTTCCATAATAAAAGAGTTCAAACTGGACATGCAATCATCCAGTTAGAGACTACATTTACAGTTCTCTCTGGGATATGACTTAGTTATTACCGAGGGAATATAAGTGGAAGTGATAAGTACAATTTCTGCCTCATTGGTTTTAAAAGGAAATTGCTGGTCATGGACTTTGTTCTATTCATTTGCTCAGCTTCAATCATGTAGGTGAAGACATTTCCTAAGAAATTACAAATCTTATGAAGCTACTGTATTGGGGACCTACTTTTTCCAAAATAGTAGCTTAGCCTTTATCTAGCTACTACGGATGTTAATAGACCAGTGAGTTTCTTCTTCCATGATTGCATTTTTAACACTCTCAGCATGGAGACCTAGTTACTTAATGACAAGTAGCGTCTTTACTGTGAGAATTGTCCACACCTTGGCAAGCCAGCTATGTCTACGACTCTCACGGCACCAATGACTTGGAAGTCAAGTACCATCTTTCTAGTTCTAGCATAACACAGGTTTAGGTATGATCTTAGGTGCACTGTAGATATTGAAAAACAAATAGAAAAAATTCACAGCTTCTAAAATCAGGCCACATCGGTAGCTACCTAACCTGCTTACATAGAGGATGCACCTGAAAGTGTTAAGCTTTACGAGCAGTAACGTGGCTGCATATGTATATATAATACCGACCTTGAAAACTGAGTGTATGGCTAATGTTTAACTGACTTCTACATTCGGACCTGCCAGAAAATGTGGCAGTTCATTAGAAGATCAGCAGTGAGTAATGTTGGCATTACTGACTTTATTGACATCTGCACAGTGCTTTAATATTAGGTGTCATAAAATTTCATGAACAGTGAGATGCCCAAGCTTACTAAAAACAAACCAGAAGAACACTGTGGGATTAATTTCTCAGATGAAGAATAATAAGGAACTCAGATTGTTAGTATTCTTGCTACTACCTGGACGTTGTGTAACAGCAATCCTGAGTGTCCCTGATGCCTCATTTAAGGCTCTGTTTGTGCAAGTTAGGGCACACCAGGGAAGACACTGACATTACTGACGCATCACTCTGTAAGGGGCACTGCTTAAGAGCATCTTTCAGCCTACAGTAATTTCAGCCACAGTTTTATGTTGGTCTGTCAAGTCTGGGTGCTCATCCATAACAACCCTTGAAAAGGACTTTTGTTCTCAACATAGTCATAAAAGCAAAATGACTCATGGAAGAAAGAACTCAATCTATAGCTTTTTAACCTGATATACTTCTGACAAATGCAAATACTGCCACAATGTTAATAATTGATGCCTCCTCACTAAAAAAAAAAAAATCATACCCAAGTGCATAGAGAGACAATGCCTACCAGGAACTCAGAACTCAGTCCCAGAGGAAACCATTCTAGAATAGACGGATTGTGTGTGCTGTTCTGTAAGTCTTAAAGGGAACCATTTCTCCTCCACTCCCCTTTAGCAGGCATTTCTTTAGATTTACTTTCCTTTGCTTTTGAAGATTGAGTGAAACAGGATGAAAAGTTGGTCTGGGATTGGAAGAGACATAAACAAGCTGCCCTACCTGGTTTCATTCTAGTTTAAGTTGTCCTATCATAAGCTGGAGAATTTTCTTTTTGTCTCTTCCTGCCCAACTTAGCCTATGAAACAAATATTTTAAGGTTAGGGCAAACAGTTGTGTATTAATACAGCTCTTGCAGTTCTCTATAAACTCTTATGAATCTGCACTTGCAGACTTCAAAATTCATGGGTCCCTAGAAAAGAGTACAACTGAAGGTCTGCTCACATGCCTTGGCTATGAATATTTAAAAGTTGTTACTCATGCCACAAATTTAAGGGAAATGATTCTTCTTCCTCCTCCCCCTCCCCCTCCCCCACTCCTCCTCCTCCTCCTCTTTCTTCCTCCTCCTCCTCCTCCCCCTCCTCCTCCTCCTCCTCCTCTTCTTCTTCTTCTTCTTCTTCTTCTTCTTCTTCTTCTTCTTCTTCTTCTTCTTCAAATAAGTCTTTGTAATAGACTAGATTTAAAATTATAATTCCTTCATAATAAAGGGTGGGGGTGAGAATAGAGGTATTTTAGAGGTGAGAATAGAGGTGAGAATTGAGAGTGAAGGGATGGGGCATGGAGGGGGCATGGAGATAGGAATAGCAAAATGAATAGGACATTATTACCCTATGTACACATGTGATTACACAACCAGTGTAATTCTACATCATGTACAACCAGAAGAATGAGAAGCTATACTCCATTTATGTATGATGTATCAAAAATGCATTCTACTGACATGTATATCTAATTAGAACTAAGAAAAATATTAAAATAAAATAAAATTAGAATTCTTGAATTCACTGAATTTCTACAAAAAAAAAAAAAAATTGGCAACATGAGAAAATACACTTCTTAATCCCCAGAAGTGAGTAACTTGATCCTTTCTCTTTCACCTTTATCTCTATCCCACACTGCCAGGGGCCTGGTTGCATGCCCATCTGAACCTTTAAGTCCCACTTCCATCTGTCCCTGTGTACAGTCCTTTGCCCCTTTCTGGGTCTTGGGGTGGGCCCTCTGCAAGTATTATATGTTCTAAAAAGGATACAATCCAGGCAGTGCCCTATGCACACCTTGGAAGAATGCTTGGAGGCTCTTTGGAAAATGAATTCTAAGGATTTAGATATCTGAAACATCGTGTAAAAAGAGAGGCCCAAGCTCCACATGGACAGAATTCCTTGACTTTGTGGCCTGGAGCTCCCTGAAGAGAGGAAATGGCTGGGAAGTTGAGGGGAGGCTTATAATTTGGGATCAAACCCATTTGCCTAGGTCTAAGGATGGCTCTGGATCCAGGACAGCAGTAGACAGCCTGAAGATTGGGAATTGATTTTTGATTCTGTTTCTTATGATTGCCACCCAACATTCAAAAAGTATTTTTGAGTTTACCAACTGTTTGCTGTGCTGCATGGTGACATGGAGATTGGTCACATTACACTGAGTCCCTATGATATGGAAATGATGATTTTTTAGGCACGGCTTTGATAAGCAGAGTTTATCATAGGGGGTTTGTGGGAGATCAGTGGGGATTTCAAATTTATTGTTTATAAAAGAATCATCACAGCAGCCTATGTCATATTGACGTAATTAAGTAAGTCTGATTAATATCTAACTTTCTAGTCCCAGTTTTAGGACTATACAAATGATCTTTCCCTCTAAATAAAATGGATATTTACATAGAAACACAGGTTCACAGGTCTGGCTAAGACACAAGCAAGCTTTAATGCCTCTCCCAATCTCTCCCATTAAGTAGGGAGATAAAAGACAAGGTGAGTGGCCAAAAATGAGAACAATATTTTATACTTTCTCAACATACCCTAAGCAGGGTTTGAGGGGAGCAAACCCCATTCCCAAGAAAACAGGTTCATCTTTTGGATGTTCTAGGAAAGGTCCACTGTTGTATGTTAGACAGGTGGTGCATGTCCCCTTGGTGCAGGCTCTCTGGGAGAGATGGCATTTAGGCCTTCCATCCCATGGGTATAACTGGGTATGTTCTAACACACCATAGTGATCAGGCCTTTGGACAAAGAGCCTTCTGAACACAGTATTTAAATATTGTTCCCAATGCTAAGGCAGCTACATACTTCCATTGCATACGTACATACGTACATACAGTTATTTCCTCATATTGCATCAGCCCCCATTTAAATATAGGTTTGGATTAATTTAGGTAAGAGTCCAATTCCCAAGAAAGAAATTGCATTACAGTGCAGCAACTGCTTGGGAAACCCCAGACTTCATATAAAGAATTGTTCAGGGGACTCTACCAAGACAGTTACCTACAATCATATGAAAGAGGATGTTGACACCATATACTAAAGCTGTGGTGACTATGTGCTGAAATTTAATTTGGCTAAACCTGGATTGGGTAACTAAGTTATCTGGAAATAAATGAAAATGTTGGGGGTGTATTTACAAATCATATTTCTAGTGAAAAGCAGTGCTTGTCCAATTGACAAGTCACTTTTCTGAAAATTAACATATTCCTTTATGAGTTGCCCAAAACCTCAAGGCAATAATTGTCTTGGTCAGGACTGGACATGTACCCAAAATTAAGCCAGATCATTCTAAGCATTTGAAGATGGAATTGAATGATGCTAGTCAATATCTGTTCATAGGTTGGTTTATAAATAAGAGAATTTACATAGGTTATATTAAGTCATATACAAGGATGTTACAGTTAAGATATGAGTTGTCTCCAAAAAAATTCATTTGTGAGATGATGCAAGAAAGTATAAAGGTGAAATGATTGGGTTATGAAAGGTTTACCCTAATCAGTGCATTAACCCACTGATAGGGATTAACTAGGTGGCAACTGTAGGTAGGTAGGTAGGTTGTGACTAGAAGAGTGGGTAATTGGGGGAATGCCTTTGGGCTATATATTTTGTCCTTGTTGAGGAAAGGTCTCTCTCTCTCTCTCTCTCTCTCTCTCTCTCACCACCCCCTTCCTGGTGGCCATGTTCTGAGCTGCCCTCCTCCCACTTTCTCTCTCTCTCTCTCTCTCTCTCTCTCTCTCTCTCTCTCTCCCCCTCCAGGTGGCCATTTTCTGAACTGCATTCCTCCACCACCCTCTTCCCCCATGATGTCCTATCTCACATTGGTTCCTGAGGAATAGAATAAGCCCTCTATGGACTAAGACCTCTGAAACTGTGAGTGCCAAATGAACTTTTTCTCCTCTAAAATTGTTCTTGTCAGGTCTTTTGGTCACAGAGGTGAAAAAAACCGACTAAAAACAAGGAGAAGCAAAAAAGTCCATCTACAGAGACAAATGAATTTATCAACACCCCAAAGAGAAGCAAAGATGAAAACCACAGTCTTCCCTATAGTACAATGTCTCACAGCCTTCTGAGGACTTACTGTGGGTCTTATCCAGGTTCTGGTCTTCCTGAAGCTCAGTTGCACTTTCTTCCTTGGTAATCAACTGCCCCTCTGTCTTCAGATAAATTCCTCTTCCCTCTAAAAGCATGAGTGAGACTCTGTGATCAAAAAACCTTGACTAAATATTGCTAGAATTTCTAATTTACTCTGTAAAGATTTCTGTGAACACTGAAAAAAATGAATGGAATCTCATTATTCCCCTATTGATGTTCTCTAAAAATAATTTCTGTAATTTTTATATGATACGTATGATTTTTTTTCCTCAAGGGAAAAGTATTTTTTAAAAATCAACATGGATACTCAGTGACCTTCCCTATGGCTGTATCCTTCTGTCTCCCATCAGTCCTGTAAAAGACTTTGTAGTTATTCTGACTGTTTTTCTGGTTGAGAGAAAGTCATTGGCACTGCGCTACTTAAAACTGTGCAGATGTCTTTAAGTCTGCCATGTGCTGATTCTATAGCGTCACATGCTCCTGGTTTCCCAGACTCACTTCCACTTCTTGTTTCCTTTTGTTATCAGACATTTTTGTAATCTTTATCTCTGGTGTCAATGCACACTATATAAACATACACCATGGTTTTGCAAATTTTTGGTCTCAAAATATATTTGTACTCTTAAAATCATTGAGCATGGCAAAGATGTATTTGTCATATTAGAAAATAAAACTGACTTAAAATATATTTATACTAATTTGTTTTAAAGTAGCAATGATAAACCTATTGCATGTTAACATAACATTTTTTAGAACCCTGTTTTCCAAGTTTAAAGAAAATCAGAGAAGAGTAGCATTGTTTTATATTTTTCTTATCTCTTTAACATCCTGGTTAGTAGAAGAGAGCTATTGTCTCATGTCTATATCTGCAATAAGTCTGTTGCAATATCATATACCTTATATCTTATAATTCATGAGAGACTGAGGGTTAAATGGGCAAAAAATTTCTTAATATTATTTAGTAGATAGTTTGACTTCATAGAGTTTCAGGTATCCATAGGAATTCCAAGACCAAACCAAAGTTTATCAAAACAAGTGCTTATCAAAATAAGTGCTTCCTGTGATGTATATAATCAGATCAAAAAGTAAAAAGTTAAAAATTTTAAAACAAATTTTTGTTGTGGCTTTTAACTGAGCTAACGGAATTTATGTATTAGGGACATATTTTATCAAAACTTCTGAAAGAAAAATAACATTCCTATTTAAAATTGACAACCTATAAAATAATTTGGTGATCTTTAATTTGAATCCGAAAATGCCTATATATTGATTTGTATAGCAAACCAGTATAAGTTTTCATCACCAAGTAGATAAAATGAATAAATCAATAACTAACTTTGCGTAAATGTCTTAGATTATTCACATTGCTTTTTCCTTTGAACACCCACATATATAATTGAGCTAATCTACTACCTTTCAGGCTTTGAATATTTTTTATCCTAAACTCCAGGTATAATAAAATTATCAAAGTCTACAAATCACTAAATAAAAAAGAAGGCATGCCAGGATTTGGAGTAGTTGAGAAAACTCAAATAACCTGAGTTCCAAATTATCTTTTTTTTTAATAATCTCTAGATAATTTGTTCAAGTAAAAATTTCCTCTTACAATCTTTTGAAAATGCACCGGAGCAGCATTCTTTTAATCCTTGCCTACTTTCTCCTAGATGCCTAGCTCCATGCAAGATCCAGTATTTACCATATCTAAAGCTATCTGCTTATTCTTTTTTCCATTATGGACACTCACAACCCCCAAGATGACATTAAGAGCAATGAAAGCCAATTATGGGAAGCTTTCTGGACTGTAGGGAAGCAGGGCAAAGGGCACTGGGAACACCTGTATTTCCTTTCTCCCTGCTGAGCTCTATGTTCTGCTGTCTTCTTCCAAGGAGTGGTGCCAATATAAAGACAAAGTGAGAAAATGTGGATACAAAACTAAATAAACCACTCTTTATATTGAGGGTAACACTCAGCAGAAAAAGCAGTTTTGGTCAGAGGTTTCCAAGTTTTCTAAAGACTTAACGATTTTACGTCCAATTTACATCTTCCCTTGTCATATTATCATTTTCTGTACATAGGTGAATTTTCTGTCTTTGTTCTTAAAATGATTGAGCTCACCTGAAAACAGTTCCACTGGATACCCAAACAAATTCAATTTGCTTTAATGGAAAACAACAAAATCCAGAATGGCAAAATGATACAACAATAATGTCCAGCACCCAAATTACTACATAAAAAAGCAGCAGAAATTGTTATTCATAAATAAAAGAAAATCAGTCAATAGAAAAACAAAATTATGTTGATAATGAGTTTAGCTGACAAGGACATAAAATAGATATTATAACTATATTTAAAGACCTACAGGAAAACCTGAATAAAATTTGGAGAGGAAATAAAGGATATTTTTAAGTATTTCCCAAAATATAATATTTAAAATGAAAATTTTACTGTATAGAATTAAGTACAAGTTAGATCCAACAGAAAAAAATAATAAACTTGAAGATATTACAATAGAAACTATACAAATTCATGCACAAAGAAAAACATTAATAAAGCCACAGTGTCCTGTGGAGGTATGTAATACAATCCACCATAAACGTATCTGAAAACCAGAAGATATAAAGACATTTTGCAAAATTGTGGCCAAAGTATCACAAATTTTATTTCATTTTGAACAGAATATTGGAAAACTTCTATTTTTTTACTTCTGTGAAGTATGGATTTGAATATTGTGGCAAAGACTTGGTATGTTGCCAAGCTATTACCTATTCTTGCACTTTCTCTTCCAGTTAATTAAACCCAGATTATTTTCAGCCTGGGTCTTATTTAGCCCCAAAACTAGGAATGATAATGTGACTAAGCACTGCCAAAGGGAAGGTGTTCGGTGGGGCTTTTTGCAATCTGCTGAAGGAACAGTACCTTTCTCTTTTCTGCTTCCTTCTTACTTCTTAGAATGTAGATTTGATGGCTTGTTCTCCAAAACCATCCCAGGCCAGAAGGATACAATTAAGGCCATATAGATAGAGTTGTTGGAAGAGATTGAAAACTCAAACCTCAAAACTATGGAAACTGAAAACCAGTCTTAGACTGACAACCTTCTTTTACTTGACAAAGTAAACTTGTGTTGTTTTTTTGAGTCACTTTTTGTAGTCATTTGAAACACACCCTACCTTACGTAATTGTCACTCTGAGGTTCTCATAATAGACAAAAATACAAGCCTATTCCTCTAATTGTCAACTCATATAAAGTTCTATATTTCCTTTGTTAAAGAAAAAGAATGGAGGCCACAGAATAGACATACTTCTAGGAAATTGCCCGTATAATTAAACTAAAGTCAGTGCAGTTTCCTGAAATGGTATCTCTGATCCTAAACAGAAATCATAAGCTTTATGTCCTTATCAGCATGATCCAGGGAAATTAAACCAATCGACTGCAGACAAATCAATATACATGGCTCTTTTTTTTCCTTGAAAAGAAAGTTAATGTATAACAGCCAGGGAAAAGGTCAAAATATTTCTTCTTTTATGCTTTGTAAACTGAGCTGTAGCCACCGTAAGGTGAGCTTCTTGTCACATGGTTTGAAATTCCCAGGATCATGATCTATAATTTTTGTATCACGATAAACTTCTAAATTTTTCCTAATTTAACAACTTCAAATACAGTGACTCTTCGCTGAGCAATTGCAATGAAGCAGCAAAGTCCTAGGTCCTAGGGGAAACCGAAAGATGAATAAGACCATATGGTAGTTTTTAAAAGATACAAATCTATCTTGGGCTCCTTCTGTTAGGAGCACCTCATAAGTGGTTGGAGAGCATTGATGGGAAGAAGGAGAAACTGACAGCACCTTAAATGGCTTTTTCAGAAGAGGAAATATCTGAACTTGGCCTTTAAGCAAAGACCATCTACTGCCTATAGAGCTTCTGGGGAAGGAAGACTAGAAGTTCAGTGAAGTAGACAATGGGGATTGAGGGAAAGGGACATAGGATTGGGAAAGGAAAGACAATGGAATGAATCTTAGAAAACTTTCCTGTATACATACATGAATATACCACAGTGAATCTCACCACCGTGTACATCCACAAGAAATTAATTTTAAAAAATAACTGGATAAATGACAGAAAGATCAATAGAGGGAAGGGAACAGGGGATGGGGATAGAAAGGGGAAGAGGAGGTACTTGAGACTGAACTAGAACATGATATATTCATGCTTTTATTATTATGTCAAAACAGATTCTACCGTCATGTATAACAAAAATAAAAATAAATGTAATTTTTAAAGGTGAATGTTGCAGGGCAAAGAAATGCATTCAGCAGAAGCAGCAGCTTAAGCAGTCGTCCAACAGGTGAGACCGGGGCTGGACTTGGAGATCAAGTACGGGTAAGTGAAGATTGGAAATATAGGATGAAACTATGGAAGGTTTTGAATATTGCCTAAAGGGTCTTGCTTTTTTCTATGTATTAGGGAGTCACTATGTAGTAAGGAATCACCAGATTTAGCTTTTTCTTTTAGACTTTTACTATTATATTTTCTTATTGGCTTCTTTCCTCATTGGATCCAGCGACTTCTTTTCTGCTGTATTGATTATTAGATCTTTCTGAATATATGAATAAAAAGAAGAAAGAAAGAAAGAAAGAAAGAAAGAAAGAAGAAAGAAAGAAGAAAGAAAGAAAGAAAGAAAGAAAGAAAGAAAGAAAGAAAGAAAGAAAGAAAGAAGAAAGAAAAGAAAGGAAGGAAGAAAGGAAGGAAGGAAGAAAGAAAACAAAAAAGATCATAGAAAAAAAGCCCTGGGTTCTCAAGGTGTGGTTTTCAGACCAACAGCATCAGCATCAGCATCAGCTATCAACCTGTCAGAAATGCAAGTGCTGAAATCCAACCCAGACTCACCAAATCAGAAATTTGGGGGCTGGGACTCTCCAGGTGATTCTGATTCCATCAAGTGTGAGAACTACTAACTCTGTGATTGAGAGGTGAGATTTAAAGTCAAAGATTTAGAGTTTAAATATAATTCTACCATTTGCTAGATGTAACCCTTGAATAAATCTCCTTAACCTTTGGAAAATTAATTTCCTCATATTATAAAGGATGCAAAAGAGATGCAAGAATTATGTAAGACACTGTGAATCACTCAAAATTGTTAAGATCTCTCTAAACATAAGCTATAGTTATTTACAAAAGAAGAAACCATTGAGAAGCTTTGCTCTGAATACCTTGATGGATATGAAAATGTGAATAGTGTGATACAAATCATGACAACCAAATAATTCAAAACCAATGAGTGTGTATAATCCAAAGGAAAATCCGTTTTGGTCTCTGCAGATGTCTGTTGAGAGCTTGCTCATATCAGCTTTTCTTCTGTAATTTTCTGTGAAGCATTGAAGCATATGCTTTTAAATATTATTAGCAAGGCTATAACCCTTACAACTGGGAGTAATTTTTTATTTATCAAAAATCTGTTTGAGCCAGGTACAGTGATGCATGTATATAATTCCAGTGACTGGGGAGGCTGAATCAAGAGGATCACATGTTTGAGGCCAAGTGTTAGCAATTTAGTGAAGCTCTGTCTCAAAATTTAAAAATTTAAGAAGACTAGAGATGTAGCGCACTGCTGAAGCACCTCCTGGGTTCAATCCCCAGTACAAAGAACAAAAACAAAAGAAAGACTGAGAAACTGAGACATATGTTAGTATAAAATATCCACCACCTCCAGTACAACCAAAAAGAGAGAGGGATAACTCAGAAACCCAGAAATAAAGGGTGCTTTTTTTTTTTTTTTAATGAGAAGATCCAACCAGGAGAGCTGTGTGCTTCAGTCAGCAAAGCAGCCCTTTAATGGGTTCTGTGTTCTCTACTCTTTCTTCTTTTTGGTCTCTCCATTATTATCATGGAACTGAGTAATTTGCATGGGAAAACGTACAAGAATGTCACTCATAAACTTCTTTCACAGAACTAAGCAAGTTGAAAAACTATTTCAAAACATTTTACCAGGTGTCAAGCATCAGGATTAGAAAACATATACTATGTGCTAACATATGTAAATCATGTATTAAGAACATTATTTAGGGGAGTACTGGCTGCCTACTTCCAATGGCCTAGTGTCATACAGTGTTTTCCTTGCTCTTAGAAAAACCCACGTGGTGCAGAAGATAAGGATCAATGTGATGTTTGCAATTATTCAGGAACCATGGCTGATGGCATCTCTGCTCTTTTCCATACAGTTTCTATGGTCAGCTTTAATGCTGATTTCCAACCAACAGAAAGGACAAAAGAGAAAGAAAGGCAAGCAAACTTTTTTCCTAGTCAGAGGTAACACATATCATTTCTTCTCATATTCCACTGGTGAAAACTGGTTCTGCAATCTGCCAAGTCCTAGGGAGACATGAAATGCAGTCTTTGGGTGGATTCTGGGCCATGGCCGTATTCAAATGGTCTGCTTTCCCAGTTATCATTGGCAACAATTTCATCAAGTATTTCCAGTTTAACAAGCTTTCCTCTCTTCCAGCCTGCTATGTCTGGGTTGATGCTGGTGATGTTGTTTTTGCTGTCAAACTTCAAATATGCCACATACTTTGTGTTATAGAAGCATCCTGTTAGAGGTACCAAGTTAACCCTAACTCTTGTCACCCATAATCTCTCAAATGCCAACAAAAATAGAACTCTGCTCATATCATAATTCAATGCAGGAATTCCTGGCTGATTTGAGCCCAGGCTGCAGAGGGTCTCTGTGACACACAGTAATAAAAGAATCAGGGCTAAAATGAGATCTGTCATCTTCTAAACATGAGTTAGGGGGTCACATTGGCATCGAGAAGGCCAGACAAGAGAGCACGTAGAAAGCTATTATGGTTTCTTAGCCATATAGGCTCATTAGTGAACCAGTGGCCTTGGTTCACATTCTGCTGATGAGAAGAACCATTTACTAAGCTCCACTTGGAAAAATGCAAGCATGGATGAAGCAAAGTCCCTGGCTAGACTGAGACTGCCCAGCCCAGCCCTACATTTGACCATAGTCAAAAGCCTTTACTAGACAGAGGTCTCTACCACAATAGTACAACTGTTCTTAACATTCATTGGTTTTAAAAATTAAATCTCAAGCCCATAGACAACTATAAATAATGTATTGGACCAAGGTCCTGGTGAGAGGCACAATCTGAAATTTATGCTGTTTTGTGGAAAAATGCTGCTTATATACAATAATGGTTCAAAAGACATTATTTCAAAGATGTATCTTTGCTGTGAAGTCAAAAGATTTACAATGATGGGCATCTGGAATAAAGACTTTACATAGCATTTGTCTAACCCTTCACTGTATAGGTGAAGATACTGAAGCCCCAGAGAACTGAGGCGACAAGCTAGGATGTATAATGTTAGACAGTAAAAAGTATCTCCTCTTTCAATTCCTTTATATGACACCATCAGCGTGATCACCTCAGGCATCAAAAGAAGAAAGAAACTAGACTTTTTACCTCTTCAATATCAGGCTTTGGATTCACACATTATCACATAAGAAACCAGGGAAGAAAAAAGGAGAAGGATGTGAGGACAAAATTGCTCCTAGCAAGCAAACAGATTAAAGAACACCCACCTCTCCACCATCTGTATGGAGGCCATCTCAGAGTCCCTCATAGAATAAATTTAAGTGGTTAGAGGTCACATTGTGAAGAAATTCCTTATTTTCAAGGGTCCAAGCACTGAATTCTAAAAAAACGTGCCTCAAGTTTTCTCTGTATCTTTGAAGGTTTATTATTCAATTCAGGAGAACTTCATATATCTCTCCCAAAAGAAGAAATTGTTCCTTAACTCAGGCCCTTGAGCTCCTGGTTCCACCGCCTGATATAGCAGACTCCTTTAAAATATGTCATGAATTATAAATATATGATGCCAAATAAATTCAATTCAAAAATTTCCATTGGGATTCTACTACCTGGATGACCATTTTGTCTCAAGGAGGAAATGTATATGTATACATATGCACATATACATATATATGAATTTGTCAATATTTTGTCCCGTGTGGATATTGTATCGTAAAAATTTGGAAAGATTTCTTCACCAAAGAAATGATTTCATATTTATTTTCGTTCTCTAATAGATAAACAGTGTGTGTGTGTGTGTGTGTGTGTGTGTGTGTGTGTTTAGTATCACAGATTGAACCCAGGGACACTTGACCACTGAACCACATCCCCAACACTTCTTATTTTTATTTTGAGACAGTGTCTCAGTAAATTGCTTAGAGCCTTGCTGAATTGCTGAGGCTGGCCTTGAACTTCCAATCCTCCTGCCTCAGTCTCCTGAGTCACTGGGATTATAAGCATGTGCCACCATGCCCAGCATTAGACGTATGTTTTATAAATATATTCCAGGCATTTTAACCTCATGACATGGAAATACAATTACTACCAGGTTCATTGCAACTGAAGGTGAAGATTAAAGGTGTTAATCTGGGACGTGTTTTTGGAAACTAAATTTCTAGAGATTTTCACCTTGATCCTACACCAGAAAATGACTTTCTCTTCCACAAAAGCTTAAACTCTCCTTTTTTCAGCTAAATACCAGAACACATGAAGACCATGAAATCAGAGAAGAAAATAATCAAAAGTTCCATGTAATTCAGTCAGAATCAATAGTTAGAAATTTGAGTCAAACATTTAGCAAATCTTATCAAAGGAAAGCAAATATGTCAGTAATACATTTTAAGAACATGATCTTAAACTGAAACAGAGGCATCACCTAATTATGTCATCTCAATTATTAAAACTCCTTATTTTCTTATCTTGCTTTATTAATGTCATCAGTTATCAGTGTTTTAAATTAACTTTTTTTTATTTTTCACTGGTTTATTGCTAATGTGACATCAGCTCCATGAGAAGCACAGATCTTGTCAGGTATGTTCACTGGTATATCTTCGGTGCCTAGCACAGTGCCTGGAACCTCCTGGAAGTTTAATTAATGTTGTGAATATTATTTTAATAGTATTTGTGATTGAATGAGGCCCCACAGCAGACCAATATATGATACATGGAAGAGGAACTCAGGCAATCCAAGGTCGGAATCACACTGAATAAAACCACTCTTCTCTTAAATGAACTCATTATTCTCTTCTTCCTGAATCAACAAAGTATATTTTTAAACCAGTTCCTTTGGTAAGGAAGAGCTAGAAATTTATGCCACAAGTGTCTGGTATATCATTAGCATACAGATTAGCCTTTACTGTGTTATATCTAAGTTATCTCAAGTGGACAGTAGAGGAATAGACATTGTTTTCAATTGTGTTATGGTTTTAAGCAATCACAATCAATTCTAAAGTTGTCTTCACACTATAGTATGGTATTATTCTAGGCTTTACTATGTGATACCTACATTCTGAAGACTAGATTTAAAAAGAAGAGAAAATGTAACAGAATATGCCACTCCAAAATATGCCACTCTCGCCTAAGTATTATGTTGAGCCAAAAGCAATTGAAAATAAGTAGATACAAGCAAAGCTCTCTTCCCTCCCTGTATTTGCCTAAAAGCAGGAAATAAATTTATGAAAGTGTCCCCCTTCTACTCTCTATCAGGAATGACAAAAGTTGGTCATTGAAGACAACTGCAGTTACTTATCAGACTGGAGACAGTATCACAGATATCTATTTTTAAAAGCCTTTATTAATTAGCCTTTATCTACCACATATTACCACCCCTACAAACCAAAGGTCCTTTTCTTTTGTCTTGTCAGTTCTAAAAGAATGTATTGTTCCTTATGGAAGATGCTGTGTGTACCCCATCTTTAAGATTTTTCATTTTTTTCCCAGGGTGTCTTTCACATCAATATGAAATCTGCATGTTAAAAACGTCTGTTTTCCCCTTGTTGATCTCTCATTGGCTATAGGAGGTCCCAATTAAGAACTATGAAGAGTAAAGGAAAAATTATTTTCTTCCTCGTGTACAATGGGTCTTGTAGCTCAGATACACTTGAGTTCAAATCTACCCACCATATTTATTTAATTTATTTTGTGTCCTTGATCAATGTATATAACTTCTTTGAGTCTCAGTTTCTTCATCCAGAAGAAAGGAAATATTATTTCATAGAATTTAGGGTACATTTAGCATAATATCCCTAAAGTACTGCTACATAATCAGGGTTCAATAAGAGGTAGCTACTATCATTAAACTCCCCACCAAAAATTTGCATTACAAACAAAAAATATTTTACACTGTTAGCAAGAAATAGAAAAAAAAAACAAACTGTGAAGCAAGTCGCATGAAGTCATATGGGAATGTAGCATTATTTTTGATGTGCAGATATGATATTTCAGGATATTCAGAGGAAAGGTTCTGCTTTTAATCTTTATATAGTATGCACTTGGCTCTAACACTTCCTTAGCTCTGTATTGTAGGATCCTGGAAGGTTACCCTCCTATATCACGCTAATTTGGCTGCCACTTTTGTCTGTGAAACTAGGAAAACTCTATAAAAGTTCTTAGCATTTCCACTTTCCATACGTGTTTAAGGAAAAAATCATCAGGAAGAAAATAATATGTTCCAAGAGGTACTACAGCAAGGCCACACCTAGAAGAACAAGTGAAGATTAAAAGTACCCAAAGTTTATCGACTGTCATAGATACTGGGTCTCTGTGTCCTGTGCCACATCCCAGAGAAACATACACCACGCCCAGTCTTCCTTGACTTTACCTCCCCTTGGGCTGGATAGACCAGTCTTCTAGGAATGTAGGGAATTTGTATCTAACACCAAACTTTGATAGTGAAGCAATTTTAGGATTGTTCTAGCATTAACAGTTATATTTTATGAAAGCCACTGCTTTTGATTCATGTAGACTTTATAAAACCTATGGAAAAACAGAAACAAACACATATCTGATTTCACTCATTCATTAATACAGAGCTATGATAATATAGGTTTATACAGGCATAGTTTTAAACAGGAAAATGATACCAAGAAGATATTTTCAAATTGATGCTATTTTGAAAATCAACTTTTTTCCAGGAACACTCTTGTATTCTGAGGCTGTGCTTTTCATTTACAATGAATTTAAGTCTCTTCCCTTCATGTTTTGGGTGTCAGGATTTGTCAACCTTCCCATAAACAAAATTGATTCTAGGAAAAGAAAAAAACACACGCTTTAGGTATATCTGAAGAAAATGATAAAAATCAGTTTTTCTTAATATTTTAAGAATCATTTAGTCTTTTCCTCTATAGGCAATGGCTAATAACAGAACCCTCTTCTTTGTCTAAAATACATAAGTAGATCTTTATTAATCATTTTCTGATAATTTATGAAGAAAATTAACTTCACAACAGCTCATCATGGAAACTGCATTAGCCCTGATTTTCATAGAGGAAAGCAAAAATAAAGTGAGAGAGGTGCTTTTCTAAATATAGAGACCTAGTCAGGCAAACATAGCGTAATAAAATGGTGATGAGCACAGTGGAGTTTCAAATCGTAGGCATCAGCAGTCATCTCTCGTGCAGGTAATGCAAGCCTCAGGGTTAAAAGTGCATCTCACCAGTTCTCCCCCTTCAGTTCTGAATCAAAGCTTACTCTCCTGCTAAAGACAATATTTTCATATCACTACAACTTTCAAGTCCTCACAGAGATGATAGAGTATAGAACATAAACACAAACACCTGTTTCCAGCCATTCTGTGTTTGCAATTGAAAAGGAACAAAAAACTAGAGGGCAAAATAGAAATAAATGATGTGTCAAATCTATTCACCCTATTTTTTTCAAATGGGGAAAAGAAAGTAGCTAGGGGTCAATGTCAAATAAATTCCTTATAGTCAGATGTAATAAAGATTAATTTCAAGAAGGATAAAATAGGTTTTGCATCCTTTGAATGCTAATCAGAATGATATTCAAATGTATTTGAAATTATAGTGGGAGAGCCCTATTTAATTAACTCTTCATTGTTCAGTCAAAAGACTGACTTATAGAAGGGCCAATAATGTGGAAATAGACATAATCTCCAAGGTATTTTCTTTTTATAAATAATTATGCTCATAATGCCTTGCCTCAAAATCCTAAAATTATTCTGAGAAAAAGAAAGTAAATACCCCTATTTTTGAGATAACTAGAAATACACGCACACTTTTTCCAGATTGAATGATACATTTAGTCACACTAGGAACCAGCAGTGACTCTGGTATCTTCATTATGCTTCTCAGAATTGTTCGGGAATTCTTTAAAGTCACTTTAACAGACACTGATCACATAATTGAAGCCATACTTTAAAAATTTAAACATTCAGAAGTGCAGGATATTGCATACAAGCCATTTGTCCCAGCCTTCTCAATCCATTTATTTCTTTCACCAATGAGAACTGCATTTTGAACTGAATCTTCTCAGAGTCACCAATCTAGTCACCACTAAACTGGGGAGATTACTGAAATGTCTCTTGACATAATAGCAATGGACTTGGGAGGCAGAGCAAAGCAGAAATCACTATCTTTTCCTTTTTTTTTCCATGTCTCCTTTTAAAATAGGAGGCATTTACACATTGTAATCAAAATATTTATGCAGCAGCTCTGCAAAATGGGGGCAACTTTTATCTCATGATATTAAAATACATAGCATAACCAAAATTAATGGTCAGAATAAAGATTCCATACCCTGCAGTCTATTCTCCCTTTGACCAACAGCCTGAAAATGTTCTAGATGCAATAATTTTTATTATGTGTGGAGCTCTATTCAAAATCATGATTCACTGCTTTCTCAAAAACGGCACGTTTCATGTAACATCTTTCACAATTTTCTTAAAGTCTATAAAGCAAACCTACATTCACAGCCTAGAAAAAAAAAATTTCCTCACTTTCCTAGAAGTTTAACTTAGAGCTTTAAATAAATATATTGCAATGTACAACATGCCTAAGAGGAAACTCCAAATAATATATAGAGTTTGTACAAGAGGACTGTTCGACCAAAAGAAAAATTTAAATCTAGATGAAAATTGGTTGCACTAAACCTCCTAAAGTCATTTATCCTCATGCTTCAGAAATAGTCAACTAAATGCATTTGATGTAAAGCATGAAACCCTTTAATAGTCCTCTGTAATGATGCTAAATCACCATCTCCGTTAATCCCACAGGTTTCTTGAGTTCATTTGTGAAAGATAAATAGATAAATCACTAAATGTATATTATTTTAAGATAATAATCTATTCTCCATTTTATATAGCAACAATTTATAACCCCTAATACATGAGTGACCATTCATTTTAAATAATACTTTAAAGGAGTAACTCTAGTTTAGAATGTCTCATTACAATAAAGATCATGAAACAGTGGAAAATGTCATTAAGGTTTGATAGTTGAACATTACCACAAATAAACAAATAAGTGGATTATTTTGGGTTTTGCATTTTCAGTGCTGTTTTACATGGCCTTAGAATATAATAAGTCATCAACTTGGAAAACAGAGTCAAACATAATTATTCTAAATGTCACTATTTACTTGTGCTTTGATGTAGTTTCATTTCTATCTGTTCTTTATACTCAATAATTACATAGTAAATGTAAGAAATCAGAGTTATCCAAAGGTTAAAGATGTATATATCAAATGACATCCTCAGAATGTGGAATTGGAGTTGTGTTAATACAATCTCAGCAATTCTAAAACTGTTCCATTATCTCTGATATAACTTTCAAAAAGGGTCACTCAGCACTAGTTTCATGGAGTTAGAAAGAGATATTGATATATCCCTGTGTGGACTAGTATCACTGTCTCTATTTAAACAAACAGATTCAGATTCTGAGATCAGCTATGTCTCTTTTCCATGTAAATTGGTTTATAGAGAGAAACTTCTCAATTTCCTTCCTTCATTTATTCAGTCATTCATTTATTTAAATTTATTCATTTATTTGTTATGAAAATTTAGTATGTGCCAGGTATAGTATTACAGTCTTCACATATTCTTTTGTTTGTTGTTTTTTGTTTTTGTGGTGTTGGAGAGCAAACTCACAGGCTTTTGCATGACAGACAAGCACTCTCCCACTGAGCTACATACCCAGGCCCTCATGTATTCTTATATTTTACTCTATAAGTGCTGATATTATGTTCAAGTAGGTAACAAAGAAAATGTGGCTTAGAAAGTATAAGCAACTTGTCTTACCACTACTAGTTAATTGAGCTAGAATTTTTGACTCCCAAGTCCACATTCTCAACTTCTAGGGACACTGATATTTTCTGCAAGGCATTTTGCCAAATACTGAGCTGATTAAGATATAATTTCTGCTCCCCTGGGGTTTATGACTCTCACATGGCCATGACTCTCTCACAGCTGAAGAGTCCTACATGCATGCCTAGAGACCATTTTCCAAATGCCAATCTAATTCACTGCAAAATACTTTATGTTCTTTGTATCTATCTCATCTTTCACCAATTGCCCAGATTGGAGGTTCAAAATTATATTCAATCCCTCACTTATTCTCTCAATTCCATAACTCTCCATTTCCATTCCATTATGATATCATAGAAGTAGAGCTAAACTCAGTTCCTACTCTGCCACTTTCCAGTTACATGATCTTAAGCAAAATATATATCTTTCTCTGAGCTTATATGTCATTAATAGTCAAATATCTTACCTACTAGCATGGTGTCAACTTTGGAGATAGGAGTATAGACAGGCTACCTTATATTCTAGCCATGTAATAACTAGGGTGGAAGCAATGATTACCATTGCCCTATTTTAGGCCCTCATCCTCCCTAAAAACACAATGCCTGAGGGAACATAATATATACTTATCAGCGTCTATTGAAAGAACAAATTATTTCAGATATGTAGAAGACAATGGCAGCTTAACTTAGGCAGTACCCCCAAAGAATTTTCCAAAAATGTACCTGTTAGGTTATTCTTCATGATGAACAGAAATGGACGATTTGCTATAAATCGGTTTGGAGTGAGACTCATGATCACAGGGGTATCTATGCCTATGAAATAGAAACAGCAGTCATTTAGATACTCACTTTTAAAAGATTAGGAAAGACAATAAATCCACAACACTTTTCATAGACAGAAAGGTCATTTTGGTTAAGGAGTTAACATGTGGAAAAATATTTTCTAAATATAGAGAAATCTGCAATAAATTTAAAAACTGAAGTGCAGTCTAAAATAAATATTAGATCATTTGTGGAATAATCCTAGCTTCACATTTATGTTCAGTGAAGAAGAAAGCTAGATACTAGATTCAATCTGGTGGAAGCAGTTAGGAAATGTCATCTTTTAAATAGTAATTTTCTGTTCACTTTTTATTTACATTATGTGATTTATTCTTACAGTGTTTCAATTTTTAATTTTGATCCAGATATGTTTGCACTTCATTTCTATACTACAGGCTTCTGGTAAATCACATCTGTGTTCAAATTTGTTTTGTGCTTACTCTTCCAAAATTATTCCTCAGAGCTTTTAGGATTTATGTAGTAAATGTACAAGAGATTTTTGTTATGAGATTAGAAGCAGAGATTTTCTGCCTTAAAAATTATTTACAATAATAATTTTATCATGTGGATCCATTTTGACATTTGTCAATATTTTGGGTGGGAAAAATTAAATGGTTGAATGGATTTTCTTCTAGATTTAATATGTCTACACTCAATCAGTTATTTTCTTTACCAATAATGCAATGATTTTGCATAATTTTTTTCAGATTCAAAGAAAAACAAAATTAGCATGTATAAACAGAATCAGAAAACAATCAAATATAACCTTACTAATATAACAACAATGGCACTCTTCTATCTGGAACATCGGGGCTATACCACCTATATTACCAGTGAATATAGGCTTATATTTGAATTAGTGAGAAGAATGGGAGAAGTAAAGTCAGTTTGACTCCCATTCTCATTTACAATGAATGTCTGGGCTTCTGTTTCTGAGCATCCTGTAAGCAGACCTTCTTCCAAAGTCAGGATGCTCAGGCTAACTATGCTGAGGTATAATTCAACACGATCACCACTGCCACTTATTGTCTTCCCTTAATGCTTGCTGCATTCTCTTAGAGAATTCTAGACTTACAATGAAAGTCAGTGGGAACCAGGAGAAGGAGCTCTGAATTTGAAGCAAAAAAAGAAAAACAAACCTGATTTTAGTTCAAACTCTGTTGTTAATTAACAGCATGACCCCAGGCAAACCACTTCCCATTGCTAGACCTGTGTCTTCACAAATATAATGAGAGGGTCTAACCACAACCTAGAAGGACTTTTCCAGTTCTGTGTAAAAGCAGCTGGAGAATTCTACATAAGCCAGCAACCTCATCCAAATGCATCCTTTTGATTTCTCCAAGGATTGATATTGCTCATTCCCTATAATCTAAGTTTCTTGAGCACACCAATGCAAAGCCTTTAGGAGATGACAAAATGGTAGTGAGATTCCAGTGTGTCCCACCCAGATGTCAAAATCCATTGACCCTAAGCAGTATTACAATTTAATCAAAGAAGTTGCTAAGTGGTTATAATTTTTTTTTCCAGTACTGGGAATTGAATGAACCCAAGGGTGCTCTGTCACTGAGCTATGTCCCGAGCCCTTTTAATTTCTTTCTTTTTTTTTTTTTTTGAGACAGATCTCACTAAATTGCCAAGGCTGAACTTGAACTTGCTATCCTCCTGCCTCAGTGTTCATAGTGGCTAAGATTAAAGTGTGTGCCACAATGCCCAGTTCCTTTTTTATTTTTAATTGATTTTAAGAGTTTTCCCCAATTTTTTTCCAGTATTACTTATATGCAGTATAGATATTATTCAAAATATCATTTATTCAAGGAAGTGGAATATAGAGGAATGATTCTTAGCTGAGAATTTACACAGAATTATATGGTGAGTTTAGGAAACTCAGATTCTGATTCCGTAGGTCTGGAGTTAGACCTAAGAGTACATCTCTAACAAGCTCCTGTGTGATGCCATTGCAGTTATCCTGTGCACTGCATCTGTAGCAGGAGAGGCAGACCCAAGCCACAGAGGAGCACTAGTTCTCAACCTTGATGCACATTGGAATCACTTAGGGAAATAAGAAAATATTACAGGCTGGATCTTACATACAGAGATACTGATTCAATTGTTTTGAAGTATAGTCTGGGCATAGGATTTTTTTTAAAGTTCCTGATGATTCTAATATTCAGCTAAGTTTGAGAGTCCCTGCCATGGATGTAATAACAACAATCAAATTAGAAAAATGAGGACAAACTTTGTGTAATGAAGGAATGAAATTAAACACAATTACTTAAGACTGAGCATTCTTAAATAAGAATGATTTTGTATGTGAGCCCTAAGGTTTTCTCCATCAGTCCTATCTGCTAATTGGCAGGTAATCCAATTTGCAAATGAACAAATATCGGTAGATGAGCCTCCAGTCCTAATCAAATCCTTTCCCTTTTGCACTAGGCTATTACTGAATAGATGTATGAACAACGTATAAAAGCACTGTCTTTGTTGTTGTTATTGTTCCTGCAGTGCGATACACAGAAAAGAGAGATCAGAGCACAGCAAAATGACCAGCGTCCTTCCCCCTCACCCACACCTTCATCCCAGTTTCCTGAGAAACCATTTGTCCTACCAGTTGATGTTGCAGCCTCACTGCCATCTTCATTTATCTCAAAGAAAACTTTCTGCATGACATGGGAAACGTACACCTCAGATGAATCTGATGAAAACATTAAATGTTTAAGGTTAAAATCAAGAGCCAATACCTGCAAGTCCCAGATTAATTTTATTTTCAAATGAACAAAGAACAGGAATCAAACATAATGAATTCCTTTCTGTTCAGTCAATTTTCTAGAGATAAAAATGATTTGGGTGTAGCTCTCATAGGCAGGACACAGATAGAAAGATTAGGTTTTGCCCTGATATATGAGGTAAAGATTGAAGGATTTAGGCATCAAAACAGGTATCCCACCAAGTGGAATATTTGAATGGACAAAGGGTTTTGCCCCCTTAATCAGGATCTATAGATAGAGTGAAAGAGGTTTTCCAGATTTGAATTTAATCCCACCTTATGTATTCAACCTCAAAGCCAACTTGCCTTTTAAATTCCATATTCAGTTTTGATCTGAATTTAAAACAAAATTTACATTCCTTCAAGACGGTGAGGCTATGAGAGTCTGAAGAGCTTTTGTGTCGTCTCTTACAAAATCACTTCAGAGCTATGCTTTAAAACCTGTTAAAATTTTCAGTGCAAGATAGTGCCTTATAACATTTTATTCTGGTATGGTTTTGAAATGAGAGAGAATGCCCCTTTTCTCCCCTTGGTGGACCTCATGTATGTGAAGCATATCTGGTATAAGGATGTGAAATGATAGTCTCCTTCAGAAGTTGGAAGAGGAGAAACCATGAGATTATAAATCACATCAAGTCTGCGTTGCAAGACTAGGTAGATCCCACAATGCTCCTCAGAGCATCAACAGACACACGCTCTAGGAAACTGCCGGCACCTGAGTGGCTTACAACAAACTCTAATCAATCAAAGGATGTGAATATGTCTAGTGAGATAGAAACCTGTAACATGGAGGAAAGGGATCCACAATGTTAGTGTGGATCAACTGAAATGTAGGAGAATGGATTGCCAATGTCAAAAAACTAAACACCTTATTTCAGTATGACCTGGAAGAAGACAGGATTCATAAATAAAGCACAGAGTAAATGACCTCAGAGCCCACACCAAGAGCTAAGGAGCAGGTGGGCTAAGAATAAAAAATTTCACCCAATTCAGCTGTGGCACCAACCCCACTGGCTCCCACTTAGACTGAGCTGCTTTGTATTCCACCTCACTGCAGAGATGACAGGTTAGAACAAGAACATGAACTCCACAAACTCACTGATTTCTAAGTCTTTGTGCTAGTTCTCAAATTCCTATGAAAATCCCAAGTATGTCATTGTTAAATTAAGAGGACAAGAAAACTTTGATAGCTCTGATAGAAAATACGAAAGTGAAGATTAATGTGTCACTTTTCACTTGATTTTGAAACAATTATTGAACATTTACTATGCATTAGATGAAGTAGGTGATTTATTTACATGCTTTTATTTATTGCCCCCAAAGTTACGAAGATACATTATCACTTAGATCAGAAAATGGAGGTTCAATAAGGTTAAGTACTTTACTAGAGCTGGCATAAGAAGTAACAGCCAAGTGAGAAATCGAATATGAATCTTAAAGTTTCCAAAGTAACTTTATATTTCATTCAAAAATTGTGTACTGCATTTTTGTAAGGCAGCATCTCTTTCCTTTGTCATGTATATGTCCCATATCATTAATGTTGGACCAGATTAGTTTCATTTAGAGAATGTTCATGGCACAAATGATCAGTAGGGACAGGGACGAAGGGTAGTTATGCTCCTAACTATCAGCTATAGTGTCAACATTGGCTGGAGCTATTCTATTCCAAGCAATAGAACAAAGTCAGAGTAGTTAAAACAACTCAAATAAGTAACTCAGGAGGAAGAAAGCAGAAAATGCTAAACATTTATTCTTTTCTGCTCAGGGTTATTCTCTTGCACAAATCCTTTTAAAAAGAATTTTGGAGGTATTTTCTTGAATCATCCTGTAAAAGGAGATATGACAAAAGTCACAAATTGCTGGGAGTTTGTGGAGTGAGTAGCTATTTGAAAGTCTAAGGTATATTGAGTGAGCTTCCTAAGGCCAAAAAGAAGCTTAAGAGGAAGAAGTGCTTGAAAATGGTTTGGTTTATTATAGGTTGTCGAGGTGGCCTGTCGGGCACATTTAGACGGCACCCTGTTGTAGTATTTAATGTTGACTGTCTCATTCCTGGTGCTGATGAAACTGTCAAAGAAGTCAGATCTATCTGTCGCTGTGAGAACAAGTGGCTCTATCGTGTGTGAGGGTGATAACGAACATCTATGTCACCTGTGAACCCCATTCATCTCTCCACCAGGAAAGCTCATTCCTTCCATTCCCCAACCCACATAATTGCATAGATTAAGGAATACCTCTCAAAGTCCAGGATATTCATGTAGGAAAACACAAAACATTCTCACAATATCGCATGTTATGATACAAAAACCAGACTGACAAGCTTATATCATTAGGACCATTTCATAACACATAACATGGAATTTTAAAAAGGGTAACTTGTGACGAATTGACCCTCTTAATCCATTTTTTCTCTTTAATGTTGTTGTTGTTTTGTTTTGTTTTTTGAACACTGAGTGCTACCAAACCCAGAAGAATTAAAAGAATATCCTGGCATTGTAGTGAAAGCAATCTCCTTAACCACACACAATTCCCAGGGGCAATTTAACATGAAAGCTCCTGAGCAATTCTTGTCAGTCCAAAGGAGTCTGTTGCTAAATCTGCCAGCTGCAGCATTACAATTTCTTGATCGAGCTCTTCATCCAGCAGCTTGCGGATGCCTATTCCGTGGGCTCTAATATTACTGAATTAACATTTGGAAATTAGTTTATTAGAGTTTTATTAGCTCTGCTGAGATGACTAGAGACTCAAAGTTGTAACTCCCATTATTCGGATGAGGAAATACAAACAGAGCAGAAATAACAACCCACATAATACACTTACCTACATCATTTTATGGAAAGTATGGTCAGAATGCTTATCTAACATTATGAAATGTTCTTTGAATTTCATTAAAGAAAACTTCCTAAATGCAAAATAGAGTGCTTGTTTACAGACAGGTCAACATGCCCATGACATTTATTCACCATGTATACATATGCTGCGAATGAAGGCTCTTTCAATTTTATGATCAGTCAGTTAATACAGTACTAAGAAAACAAAACAACATGACAATAGAAAAATTATCCATTATACTACCTGTTATTCCAGAAAGGTCACAGCCACCACTAAATATCTCAGTTATGTTCATAGAATATAAAGCTTCTTTGAAGTCTAGTGTTTGTTCTACTTTAAATCTGTTCCAAAAACAAAAAGATGAAAAATCTTGAAACACTGTACATATTTGCTAGCAAACTGCTTTTTTATAAAACAGATGACTTGGAAGAGGTTACACTGTGAAATCTTTTGTTTTCATTTTCCCAATTATATTTTCTCGCATTTCACATCACTTCTCCCCAGTTTCACCAGTATGTACTAGATTCCTAATAACTTGCCTCCTAGATAAATGGCTGGTAGGAATGATGAATAGAATACTCCAGTTTTTGAAGTAACACAATTACCCAACACAACAGTTCTATCTGAATGTTCAATGCTAGCTCCTTCCTAAGAACTGTAAATTTTCCCTCCAGCAATTCTGTGCATACAAGTTTTTCAAACCATCAAAGATGGCTCCTGGCAGACATCCAGGATACCATGCGCAGGAAACTGGAGTCCACAGTTCATGGAAAAGATTGTATTCTCCTTAAGTACAGAGAGCGTTTTTAACCAGTCAACCATCCCACCACTGTCACAGTTGACGGAACTTTTTCAGTTAATGGACACACCTAATATCTTCCCAATGAACCCTGTAAAAGGGTAAGAGATTGAAAAGGAACAGAGCTTCTTTCAAAGGAAAGGAAAAAACTTACAAGAAGGTTGGGGTGGAGTGGGAGAGACAACTACCCAGTGCTTCCAATGAAGGGAAATAGTTAGGACTCTGATATTTGGCTCACCTCTGCTCCTGACCTGTGACCAGAGAATCTCAAAAATTCTCTCAGGCACTGAACCTCACCACCCATGTCAACACAGGGAAATTGAGCAATCACTGAATCTCATGCACATGAAGTGGTGGGCATGGTAGGGGGGACTGGGGAAGCATTTTAAAACTAGATTGGAAATGTTGTTTATAAGAAAAAGACATATGTAGCATTCCTAAACAGGAAACTATGATTTCTACATAAGTGAAGTTCCCAGCAATTTCTGACTAAGCATCTTTGCTTATGCCTGACAGGCATTTGCCCCTAAGCTCCAGGGTATTGATGCAAACACTATCACTCAAAGATCCTTGCTTATCTAACAGGTGAGCTCACTTCTAGGGCTAGAAATTAGCTTGGGCAATCAGTCTAATCACTGTTTTCATTGGCAAATACTGAACAAGCTTAATTATAATTCTTCAAAACAATGAACATGCTGTGGCAGAACTTTACTGGGCCTAAATTATTTCCTGGTAAAATAATGTATACTTTTGGGAGGCATTAACTCATTCAGAACCCACGCTAACAGGGAACAGGTGCAACACGCATATTAAAATCTACTTATAATGAAAATAGCTTCTTGTCTGCCAACTATTTCAATTTCTTCCTTGTAACTTTTTACTAAGAACGATAAAATGTAACATGATGGTTTTGAAGGTTTTTTTTTCTATTTTTATTATCATAGTCTTTAAACTAAACGGAGTATGAACTTCTAAAAGGTGAAAAATATACTTTCTAATATACCTACAAATTGGCTATTTTTAGTGTAATAGTCCAACAATTTTAGGATAATGACAAGAATACTGCAAGACTTATTATAACTTCTAATAATACCTAGTTATCATGAGAAAGTCATTTAAATAATAGTCGTACTCATAATATAGTCCAAAGAAACCTATAGCAATAGAAATCCATTTGGCCATTTAATAAAGGTATAATTTGCAGTTTATTTCAAATTATCCATAATTATTGAAGTCATGAATAGCCAGGTATGAAGAAGTACTTCTCTGGGTGAGGCAGTTAATATATATTATTCCTTCAATCTTCTCAAAACTCATGGGAAGGCAGCATTATCATCACCATCAACATAGAAGACAGCAGTAGCTGTAGAAAGTTGTTTTCTAAGGTCAAGATGGGTGCTAAAATGTGATTTACAACCAAACCAGGTCTTCGGTTACCCACAAGAATAAAAATAGAGCCAGGTGCAGTGATGCACACCTGTAATCCCAGCAAATTGGGAGCCTAAAACAGGAGAATCTCAAGTTCAAAGCCAGCCTCAGAAGATTAGCAAAGCACTTAGCCACTGAGGGAGACCCTATCTTTAAAAAAAGTATGGAAAAGGGGCTGGGGATGTGGCTCTGTGGTTAAGTACCCCAGGGTTCAATCCCCAGTACCAAAAAAAATAAAAATAAATTAAAACATAACACAATCATTGACAGTTCTGGGCCTGGTCTGTTATGTGGGTGCATGGTAGCTTCTGGTCCCCTGCCAACCAACTGCCTTAGGGTATGTGAATGGGTGTGGGTGTAGGGGTGAAATGCCCTTTGAACCTCATGCGCTGAATTAAAAACTTTCTGTCACATATGAGACAACATTATTATTGCTTATTATTCTCATTTTTATCAGCGTCCAGTAGATCCCTGAGCACTTTGCAATCATCACACATCATGATTTGTCCATTTGGTATTCCCCCTGTTCCCCTCCTCTCACCCATGCATAGTTCTCACTTACCCACTTACAGATAGAAGACTGGACCCCCTGGGATTTAATTCTAGTCCAGCAAGAATGTGACACTTCCTAGAGTAAATGTTCTGTCCTTTGAAAAGTCCTGACATGGCTGCTCCAGATCTTTGATTTTGCTGCTCACTCTATCACTGACCACTTGCTCTGTCTAGGCTCCCCTCATGCTTGCCCCACATGGCATCTCTTTTCTGACTTTTTGCTGTCCTCTTGCAATTTTTCTCTACCATTTATTAGCTCTGTAAACCCAGGCCAGGCATTCACCTGTGTGCACTTCACCTATAACCTGAATATAAAACTCAGTGCCCATCAAATTTACTGTGGGGATTAAAGATGTGTGGGCAGCACTATGTGTCACCAAATGTCAGGATTAAATGAGAATAATAATGCAAATAATAGAAAGAGTTAATATTGAGCACTAAAATTTTATACGCATGGCTTCATGGAATCCTTAACACAACCCTACAAGGCATTTTATCATTCTTCCACCTAACAATAAAAGAAGAACATTAGATAAATAAAGAGATTGAAGTTATAGAAGGTAGCAATATATTCTATAATATATTCTTGGGTCTTCAATATATTCTATTTTCCATTATCTTGTTTTAATAGTTGATAAAAGATACTGTGAGATGCCAGCCATATCATTCAATATTTTCAAAGAATAATACCTATCAGAAAAAATTATACCTAGTATTTATATATTTACTTTTGAATAGAACCCTAGTGCTTAACAAGTGTAAAGACCCAGACCTTTGAAAATTTAATGACATGTATTAAGCCTCTCCCAAAGAAACTACAAATTTGACCTTACATGCATAAATTAGTAAATAATTTTGTTGGTTTCAATGACTCTCAAGAAATTCATGGTACCCAGTTAAGGACTGATACAAAGGAATGAGAAATCATAGCTCTTTCATTTTCCTAGTAAGTCAAGCTTAGAAACTCAAACCAATCTATTCTTTCACAGCCCATACCTAGTCACACATTCCATTAATGTTTTTCTGTTTCACCAGTTACTCCCCGAAGTAAAGCTGTTCCCTTTAAGCGCTCATTACTTAATGCCTGAATCTTTGCAGTGCTTTCTTAAATGATCTTTGGGATTTCAGTCTGTCCCTCTTTGCCACATTCAGAACATCATCACTACTTAGTTTAAAGCAACAAACACTGATTGAACAGCTACCATTTTTTAGACTCAAGCTTTGTGCTGGGATCACAGAGAAGAAACATGCATAAATCCTCAAGAGGCTTACAGGCCAATGGGAAAACAAGAAAACAGTGCTAGCCCAAAGACCACGAAGAAATAAACACAAGATCTTAAAAGAACTTTTCCCAGCAGGGAGAAAGGAAGATGTTTGTGAATCTTGCATGGAGAGATCATAAATGCTGTCTAAAAGCCAAGCTTGATCATGAAGAAAAATAGAAGTTATCTAGAAAAAAAATGGGTATCGTGGGGATGGGATAGTGGGAGTATGGATTTCAGACAAGTTATCAGCATGTAAAAGACATTGCGATTACCAAATACTTGTTTCTAAAAGATCATTTTAATCCTTTGACTGACCTGGATATTTGCATGAATTCCCCATGGTAAATGGGGTTTATCCCTCTTGGTTCTTTAACAGTGAAGCTCTGAAGTCCTTCTTCTAGAGAAGGACTTTGTTTATAGTCACAGTCTCTGGTGCTCCCTCCTCCTCCAAGGACTGTCCCAGGGCTTACTGTGTATACTATTATTTTAGTATTTACTGTACACTGCTATAATCTTCATACATTCCTAGTGGAAATCTTGCCCTGCTTCACCTAAGTAGTAACAGTCCTATGATTCGGGAGCACATGTGTCACCTTAATCTGTCCCACATTTTGCCCACAGTACAGTCCCAATCAATCTGTGCTTACAACCAGGAAATAAATTCTCTAAAAAACAGTCAACTCAGGATGTAAGGCTGTGAGGCATAAGGCTGCGAGCCAGACATGAGAGTCAGTCTTTCCTCTTCCGACAGTGGTTGAACAGTGGCCACTTACTACTTTCAAGTGTCTCAGTTTTCTTATCTGTGAAGTATGAGACGTAACCAAGTCAGACAATAGAACCTTAGCATTTAATGTTAATAGATAAATGCTAAATGCTTTACAAACTTATAAGTGCTCTACAGATGAAAGTTACTTGTTTATTGACCTGGTTTTCATATATTAAATGAACCCATTGCCCATACACATAATCATAAAAGCATATTCTCAGAATGCTTTTCATAGAGGAATCCAACATATTGCAAGTATATGTTTGACTCTTCAAATAAAGAAATTTTAACGTCTAAGATATGTATAAGACCTCAAATTGCTTCTAGATGAAGTGATAGAATAATTTCAGCTAATATCCAACTGGGGGACAATGTCTAAAATTAGATATCTAGAATAGACAATAAAAACTAGCTATCACTCTAGTATTTTTAGACTACAGTTTGTTTTATGGGCCTTGATACTAAACTAGTTATATTTCAAAGAGGGGAAGGAGGAGTGTTTTCGTGACTACCAAATCTAAACAGTCACGTGTTCCTTCCTACTGTAGCTTTGATAGAGGAGCACAATTAATATTTCCATCTTTGGTGTTTATGAAATTTTTCTTTGAAGAAGGCATTTTGTTTTACAATAGCATAGAATTTAGTATAGCTAAATAATGGGTTAAATTGTGTCCCCCCTTTTTCCTAAATTCATGGGTTGAAGCAATTATAATATGACTTTATTTGGAAATAGGTCCCTTATAGAAATAATTAATTAGATTGAAGTCATACTGGAGTAGGTTGGGTCCTTAATCCTGTATGACCAGTGTCCTTAAAAAAATCTGAGGTGGGCACAGTGGCAAATGCCTGCAATCCCACTGGCTCAGGAGGCTGAGGCAAGAGGATCACAGTTCAAAGCCAACCTCAGCAACTTAGTGAGGCACTAAGTAACTTAGCAAGGACCTGTCTCAAAATTAAAAAAATAAAATAAAAGTGCTGGGGATGTAGCTCTATGGTTAAGTAACACTAGGTTCAAGCCCTGGTATGAGTGGGGCAGGGGGAGGAGGGTGGATTCTGCAACTGTCATGTGAGGACAGATGACCACGATGACAGAGGCAAAGACTGGGGTGGTGCATCTGTGAACAGAGGAGCACCAAAGATTGTTGACTGCTGCCAGAAGCTAGAAAGGGGCAGGGAAGTGTTCACTGCAGTATCAGAGAGACAGCAGGCTTGTGACACCTTGAGTTTGGACGTTGAAACCAGAACTGAGACAGAATGAATTATTATTGGATTAAGTCACCTAGTCTGTTTTGTTATTTTGTCACAGTAGCTCTAGGAAAATAACACAGTTAAACTATTCCCATTTTACCAAAATTTTCACTCATCAATTTGATAACCAGTATGTGTCCATTCAGATACAAAAGAACCACAGCAAAGAATAATATAATATAAATTTGTCAGTCCACACAAAATAATTATTGAGTCCTAATTTTTTCTGTGCTGAATACATATTTTAAAATGGGAATTATTCAATTTGTGAAAAAATTGTTCATTCTGGGAAAAATGTATTTCTTAACTTTCAACCCATGATTTTCATGTTTAGGAAACTTAAACTTAGTTCTGATGGATTGAAATTGTCAATGAATTTAACATATGAGAAAATCATTCTTTTAAGAAATTAGAAGACATTCTTTTAATGAAAAGTTAATAATTTTAAAGTAGTGATATATTATGTGATTAAATAATTGACAAATTCTCAGTCTTTTGAATTAAAAGAAAAATCTTAAAAAATCTAATTGTTTTCTTCTCTAGAAAGATGTTTCCAAGTAAATGACTGATCTCCTTTACTTCATTATGCTGAACAGATGGGGAGGGGGGTCAGCCTCATCAGGATCCTCAAAAGAAATTAATTAAAACATGATTGGAAAGTTGAATTCTGCTTGAGATACTTAAGACTAGATAAAGAGACATAATACAGAATCTCTTTCTGTGAAAATTTTATATAATTTAACTCAATAGTACTAATTTAACCAACACTATACAGTGAAATGTTCTAGGGGCTACAGAAACCAAAATATAGGGCACACCACCCTCTGTTCAAGAACTTACATCTTAACAGGGTAAACAAGAATGTGAGGAAGAAAGGAAAATGTAACATGATAGATGCTATGGTGCAAATTTGCAGGAAGCGTTTTGAAAATAAAGATAAGCAATGGTTCTTTTAACTTGACATGTTTGGAGAAATCTTCACAGAAAGTCATTCAAGAGGGGGACCTTGCGGTCTGTTATTGGGATCTTAATTGGAATTGCATTGAATTTGTATAGCGCTTTTGGTAGTATGGCCATTTTGACGATATTAATTCTGCCAATCCAAGAACATGGGAGATCTTTTCATCTTCTAAGATTTTCTTTAATTTCTTTCTTTAATGTTCTGTAGTTCTCATTGTAGAGGCCTTTTACCTCTTTTGTTAGATTGATTCTCAAGTATTTTATTTTTTTTGAGGCTATTGTGAATGGGGTAGTTTTCCTAGTTTCTCTTTCAGAGGATTCATCACTTATGAAGAAAAATGCATTAGATTTATGAGCATTAATTTTATATCCTGCTACTTTACTTAATTTATTCATGAGTTCCAGAAGTTTTCTGGTGGAGTTTTTCAGCTCCTCTAAATATAGAATCATGTCATCAGTAAAAAGGGATAGTTTGAGTTCTTATTTTCCTATTCGTATCACTTTAATTTCTTTGATCTGTCTAATTGCTCTGGCTAGAGTTTCAAAGATGATGTTGAATAGAAGTGGTGAAAGAGGGCATCCCTGTCTTGTTCCAGTTTTCAGGGGGAATGCTTTCAATTTTTCTCCATTTAGAATGATGCTAGCTGTGGGCTTAGCATAGATAGCCTTTGCAATGTTTAGGAACGTTCCCACTATCCCTATTTTCTCTAGTATTTTGAGCATGAAGGGGTGCTGTATTTTATCAAATGGTTTTTCTGCATCTATTGAAATAAGCATGTGGTTCTTAACTTTAAGTCTGTTGATGTGGTGAATTGAACCAACCTTGCATCCCTGGGATGAAACCCACTTGATCATGAGCAAGCAATCATGAAATTCATTTGGAGGAATAAGAGACCCAGAATAGTTCAAGCAATTCTTAGCAAGAAGAGTGAAGCAGGAAGCATCACAATACCAGACCTTCAACTATACTACAAAGCAATAGTAACAATAACGGCATGGTATTGGCACCAAAATAGGCAGGTAGATCAATGGTACAGAATAGAGGACACAGAGACAAACCCACCTAAATACAGTTTTCTCATACTAGACAAAGGCACCAAAAATATACAATGGAGAAAAGATAGCCTCTTCAACAAATGGTGCTGGGAAAACTGGAAATACATATGCAGCAAAATGAAACTAAACTCCTATCTCTCACCCTGTACAAAACTCAATGCAAAATGGATCAAGGACCTAGGAATTAGACCAGAGACCCTGCACCTAATAGAAGAAAGGTCCAAAGCTGCATCATATTGGCCTAGGACCAGACTTCCTTAACATGACTCCCAAAGCGCAAGAAATAAAAGCTG
>JAJEJO010049589.1:1006989-1039101 GCA_020662805.1 Glaucomys volans
TAGGAATTAGACCAGAGACCCTGCACCTAATAGAAGAAAGGTCCAAAGCTGCATCATATTGGCCTAGGACCAGACTTCCTTAACATGACTCCCAAAGCGCAAGAAATAAAAGCAAGAATCAGTAATTGAGATAGATTCAAACTGAAAAACTTTCTCAGCAAAGGAAAAGGTCAGCAATGTAAAGAGAGAGCCTACAGAGTGGGAGAAAATCTTTGCCACACACACGTCAGATAGAGCACTAATCTCCAGAAAATGTAAAGAACTCAAAAAACTTTACCGCAAGAATACAAATAACCCAATCAATAAATGGGCTAAGGAAATGAGCAGACACTTC
Organism: Glaucomys volans; assembly: GCA_020662805.1. Classification (NCBI taxonomy): domain Eukaryota; kingdom Metazoa; phylum Chordata; class Mammalia; order Rodentia; family Sciuridae; genus Glaucomys; species Glaucomys volans. The sequence goes on from JAJEJO010049589.1 coordinate 1,007,324, forward strand.
ACAGAAGAACCTACAAGCAATCAACAGGTACATGGAAAAATGTTCAACATCTCTAGTAATAAGAGAAATGCAAATTAAAACTACCGTAAGATATCATCTTACCCCAATTAGAATGTCTATTATCAAGAATACAAGCAACAATAGGTGTTGGCGAGGATGTGGGGATAAAGGTACACTCATACATTGCTGGTGGGGTTGCAAATTGGTTCAGTCACTCTGGAAAGCAGTTTGGAGATTCCTTCGAAAACTCGGAATGGAACCACCATTTGACCCAGCTATCCCACTCCTTGGCCTATACCCAAAGGACTTAAAATCAGCATAGTACAGTGATACAGCCACATCAATGTGTGTAGCAGCCCAACTCACTATAGCTAGATTGTATAACCAACCTAGATGCCCTTAAATAGATGAATGGATAAAGAAACTGTAGTATATATACACAATGGAATACTATTCAGCCATAAAGAATAATAAAATTATGACATTTGCAGGTAAATGGATGGAATTGGAGAAGACCATGTTAAGTGAAATAAGCCAATCCCAAAAAACCAAAGACCAAATGATTTCTCTTTTAAGTGGTTGATGACACATAGCAGGGGTTGGGGGAGGCACGGGAAGAATGGAGAAGGGATGGATTGTATAGAGGAAAATGAGGGGTGGGTAGGGGGAGGGGAAGGAAAGAGAATGAGACAAACATTTATACCCTATGTATATGTATAAATATGCAAATTGTGTGATTCTACTTTATGTATAACCAGAAAAATGATAGCTGTACACCAGTTGTGTACAATGAACTAAAATAAATAAATGAATAAATAAATAGGGGGATAACTGAAGGATAATTGGAAATTTACTGCTCAGACACCATGGAGAAGAACCATGGTGACAAAGGGAAAGGAGTGATAGAGACTGAGAAATCAGAGAAGATGATGTTTTTCATTTGATACTAGGCAGTCATCTTAACAAAGAAAAAAGAGGACATCATTTATTTAATACCTTCCATTTGCCAAACTTTGTGCTATGAATAGATGTGATGAGATACAGTAAGTGAAACTGTCACCAAGTTTTTAAAATCTTTGGTGGTTGGAATTTGAATGGAAAAATGGTATACTACTGCCAACTCCTGTTTCTGTTTCTATTTCTACATATATAAGAATTTAAATTCACCTTTTAATGTTTGGGAAATGCAATACACTGGCTTTTCATTACACAAACAAAATCAGCAGGATGGAGATGTTTAAGTTTGAGATGATGAGAGTATAAGCTATTCTGTATGATATGAAAATTTCATTTTCACTGAGTGTTGAACTCTGCTATAGATTCCTGGGAAATTGACCTGAGAGGGGTGGAAAGGAATCTGGGTTTCCTTCTTCCTGTGCTGGGAAGAGTTGAATGACTCTGGATGCAGAGTAGGAGGGAGATGGTGAAGAGAGTTCATTGGGTGAGGGAAGGCCCTGGTGCCATGTCAATTGCACGCTATGAATATCAACAGACAGGGGAAGGCTCCTTGGCACAAGAAGGGCCTACACTAGGGGAATAGTCATGGCGGGTACCCAGCTTTATCACCTCCCTTCCAGTAAACTTTGTTAAACACTGAAGTTTTCTTACTTGTATTAGTTTGCTAGGGCTACCATAATCAAGTACCACAAATTGGGTGCTTTAAATGACAGAATTGTTTATCTCATAGGTATGAAGGTCTGAAGTCCAAAATCAAAGTCAGAGAAACAGATTTAGAGTAGCAGACCTGGGGTGGGCATTAGTGAAGTCTCCAGAAATAAACAAGGAGTCCCATGCTCCAGCCTTTGCAAGATTGGGAATTACTGCTTTCCAGATTTTTTGCCACCAAATAGCAGTGGAGGCACAGGAGTGGCTTTTTAAAAGGACAAAAACCAGGAGACAAAACATTGGTAATCTTGGTGAGAGTGTGATTGAAATGACTAATGGCTGGATCCTGGCGAAGTGCAAAGGAAATAAAAACCTAGAGGACTGAGAGAACAGAGGCCAGGGACACAGGAGCAGAGCCCATGTAGGAGTTGTGCAGCTTCCAGATAAATTTAGAAATCAAAGAAGAGCATAAATCTGTTAAACAGCTCTCTTCTTAAAAGTTCAGATGAAGTTTGAATTGGGGTTATTTGGGCACAACTTTCACTCCATGGTCACTTCTGTCCCTTAGAAGTATGATATCAATGTTTATAATCAGTGCTTCCTAGGATCATCCTTTGCAATTTCCATGTTATATTAACTATGTAAAATTGGCCACAGGATTCTATTTATAATTCAGTGACTGTTAGAGCACTATTTTGTCAAAGGTGATTTAGCACATTTTTAATGGTATCATGCACACTATCATAAATTATTGGAGAATTTGTTTTCTCTAAATAAAAAGTATTTTAAGTTCTAATCAGAAAGAAATTAGAGCAGGATAAATTTGTAAAATAAAAAGGTGATAATTCTTTTTAAACTCAATATTCTTAATTTACAACATAATTCTTCATCTTTCAGAAAGAATTAAAACACTGAAATTCAGTTCTAAGAAACTATGTTAGCAGGGGAAAGACTGGCCTTTGCATCCATTCTGTGGAGTAACATTCTCAAGTGCATTTTTCTTTTTATTTATGGCAATAACCTTCTCACACATTTGCTGTCTTTCAGCTGGCTCTTCAAATATCTCCATAAGTAGGAACATAGGAACCAAGATAATAAAATGACATGACCAACCTAGGGAGGCTTATTTCTACTTCTTCTTCCTGTATCTCAGAGAACCATTTCAGGATCTGATGAGCAGTAATTAGTTTTTCTGCTTCTGCTATGTTCAACTCTTCTGCAGGAAGTATGATGATTAAACTGAAGTGGTCATCCTTATAAGGCAATTCCAAAACCTGGAATTTCATGAAGGATTCAGAAAAATAACCTGAAACCAAGGAAATAAATTATTAAATGTAGCTGGCAATTACCAGAGTCATGCTTAAAGAAGTAGGGTTTCTCCTATTACCGTGTTTTGTTTTCAGGAGAGCCTTCATCATTGGAATTTTGACCACGGAACCATCTTTCTTAGTAAAATTCATCAGCTGCGTGTCCTCTTTTCTAAATTGCTGCTTCCAGTCCCCTTTGAAATAGATAGCATTCACCAAGACAAGCCGAGTCAAAGGGCCAAATTCTTCCCCTGAAAACATGTTCTTAATTTTTCCTATGAAGGGGTAGAGAAAGAAGCAGGAAGAAATATTCAATAATGATTAAGTAGAAATGCTTTAAAGAGGATTAAAGCAAAAACGTCTTATGCACAGACATTCTGGACACTTGTCTTACAATCTAACCTTAGCAATTTTGAGAATAAAGGGAGATTCTGTCAAATATTTCACTAAGAAACAAGTGCAAATGGATTCCAGTAGGAAACAGGAATCACATGGCTGTATTGGGCAAACTCAGACATACCCAGTAATGGATTCTTTTCAGTAAGATTATTTTTATCATTTGCCTTTCAGACAGAAAGAACAAAAACAATATATTTCTTCCTGAATATTCATTGGTATTATTCAGACTTTATTTCAAGGTTCTCCAGCAGGTTGGTCATGTTTAATAGGTTAATGGTAGACTCAAACTTGCCACTCTTGTGTCCCATAGGAATAGGACAAGAGTTGACAAAGTATATCAAAACAATAGAAGAATCAGCATCTTTTTCTAAGCAGTTTATAATTTCTCTTGGCTTTACAATTTAATAGTAACTTAAACAAGGGTGAAATAGGAGATTCGATCCTCCTGATTCATAGTGGAATGGTTGATATTTGTTCATTTTTTTATCTTTTATTCTAAGGTATTAAAAACCATGAATGCAATGGCAAATAATGGTTTTATGAAAATGGGAAACTTTACCATCTGTGATCTTCCTCTTCTAAACAACCAGTCTACGCACAGTAAATATTTCCAAGTTAGAATAAATAAGCACTGTTGGGTGTCATGAATCTGTCTAGAGTCTTCCCAGTCTGTATGCTTGTGGACACCGTTCACCACACACAACTCAGATTTTCAACTACCATTCCCCAAGTGAGGCTACCCATAAAGACTACAGAGCATCTCATACCATCACAAGTTCTGTAGTTTAATGAATAATCAAAGAAACAAACTATTCTAAATTAAGGGCCTTGTATGTGCTTGTTACTTCACAAACATTATTTCAAAACTTCCAATATCCTGAAATGTTTTATAGTATCTTCATTTTAAAGTGGACATAGCTTATAACTTCCTGAAATGTTCCTGTGTTCCTTTGAACACAGATCTATCTGAGTTTAAGCTTATTGCATCCTATTTACTCTTTGCTAGTCATGGACATGGTAGTCTAATCTTTAATTTAAATACCATATGATGATAGAACTATTAACACTATGTTTATTATGATAGAACTATTAATAATATTTATTATTATTAAACATTAACACAATCAACTAACTGTGTTAATTATTTACAGTACATGTGGGAAAAAATTCATTTGGGATTGATAGGTTTAACTTCTACCTGGTCAAAGATCTTCCTGCTTCAATACTTGAAAAATCAATATGAGACTCAAATTATTTTTTAAATTCTTCAATTAAGAAATCTATAAATAGGTGTCTTTCAAAAATATAAAAGAATCAGCACCTTTCTCAAAGCAGCTTATAATTTCTCTTGGCTTTACATTTTAATAGTAACTTAAATAATGGTAAAATTTGATCCTTCTGATTCATAGTGGAATAAATATTCATTCATTCTTTATCTTTTATTCTAAGATATTAAAAACCATGAATTCAATGGCAAATAATGGCTTTATGAAAATGGGAAACTTTACCATCTGTTTTGCTTTCTACCCAGGTACTTATTGTCTCTGCACAAGCCTTTGCATTCTGAAAATCCACCAGTTTTACAGTGCTCTGAAAAAACTCCTTGTTGCCATGGAGATACTGTTCCTTCACAGTGAATCCTTCTTGAAGGTAGAGGGCATTGGCAAGATTAAATGTAAATTCTTGTTTTTTCTCTGAGATGGCAGAGAAAAATGACTTCAACACAGAAAATTCTTCTCCTAAAAATAATTATAACATACACTGACATATTGAACAACATAAAACAACAGCATTCCAGTTTTGTTATCTAAGCGTTCTGATTCATATCACCATTTCTTGCACCCCTAGGTATAACTAATGATCTGAAGTTAGAATAAATATTTCAAGCACTTTATCTCAAGCATTATTTTTAGAGAAATCAACTTTTATGTAAGAAAAATACCCATGTCAATTCAAAATTTGACAAACATAAAACTATGCATTTTTACAGACTGAAGGAAAATCTCTCTTTATAGGCTCATTTAGCTCATTTTTTATTTGTTGGAAATTTATATGTAGAATCTTGTTCATTCCTTAATATGAACACACAATACTTATGGAAGGGGTATGCTAATGGATGTCGGTGGGGTATGGCAGTAATGAGCAATCCTTTTCAACGTTACTTTTATTTCAGCAAAAGAAAGAACTGCTCTCTTTTAAGTAACTGTGCCTGTCCAGGTTTACGAATGTGCAAGGTAAACCCTATGATCATCTCTAGAGATGGGTAAGAATCAATGTTGCCTATTTCTTCAGGTTCATGAATCTGCCTACATGAACAATAAACATTCTTTAACCATTTCAACTATGGCAGCTAGACAAATGAGTCAATTAAAGGAATCTCCATTAGATCTGCTATTTATTGGTGCATTGTCTGACCACTGTGCTGTCAGTAAGTTGTACGTGCCTATGAGAAACATCTCTTCTGATACTTTCTTCAGACCTTTCTTTTCATTACCAAATGGCACAAATAAGTTTCATTGCCTTCTCGGTTAATCCTAGAACTCAATCATAAGTCATGAACTCTTTCAATCAACAGGTTCTTTCAGGGTCTTCAGTAGGTTTTCAGTTAAATATTGAAAATAATACTTGTATAACTTAAAGTTGATTGTATTCAATTCACTTCTATTGAAGAAAATTAGTAATTCATCATTAAGAGATGCCAAATAAATAGTATGAAAAGTTTCACTGCAAGAAACATGCTATTAAGTGTAATGAAAATAAGAAATGGGTGTATGTGTGTGTTTGTGTAAATAACAATAGTGCTCTCACTGGGGCGCTGCAGCTCCATGGCCTTAACACCTTGACCAGCCGTGTTGGTTACATTTCAGTTTCTATTTGCCTCCCTGGCCTGGTGTTCTGGCACAGAAGGCTCTGCCAGGTATATTGCATTATATTTCAAACTAGAATTCTCCACTCACTAGGACATAAAGACATAAGAGATTCTAAATAAAAGAATTTGCTCCTGTATGACTAGATCTGAGTTTCAGTGACTCTTTACAACCCTGGAATTCTTCACATACAGAAAGGAAGAAAGTTAATTTATTTCACTTGGGTATACAATGATTCCAGATGCAATCATTTATTGCTGTTTGAAGCTTGAAAAAAATATCTCAACAGCTGGGAGGCTTCAGATATTTCTTAAGACATCAGAGCTTCTCCAAAATAATTAATTAAGGTCAGTTAAGAAGCAACAGAATTTGAAACCAGTTTTCAGGTCAGAAAGAAATGACAGAATTTGAAACTAATTTTCAGGAATTTGGAATTTATGAACTTCTTTAAGGAATGACGAAAAAAGGAAAAGAAGAAAAAATAGTTCTAACTCATTTGTCAGAACAAACAGATTTGTGGCAGGTACTTAAGGTCTGACTGTGTGACAAACAACTGCCCTTTGATAAATCACCGGACTCAGAAGTCAATGAAAAAATGTCACAGCACAAGTTTGGAAGAGAATCTAAAGTTATCTGCCTTATAAATTTGATTTAATTTATAGATTAATGACCTCATTTAGCATAGATCGAAAAGAGTACATATGCATGACTCCTAATAAGCAATGAGAACAAGTTGATTTCATTTCCTAAATACAGTCATGGAGAACCCAGAGACCATGGGGTGAATGTGACTCGGGGGTGATTGTACCAAACCTCCAGATAATATTCTAAAATTCCAGTAATTGTTCTCTTCTGCTAGTAAGAGTTCAGTGACCAATTCTATATGCTTTTGAGAGATCCAAAGATGAAAATACAAGTAGTCATAGAATTATAGATTATCTCAGCAGAAGAGTTCGTATAAATCACTTAATCTGTCCTTCTTTTTTACAGTGGGAAATCAGCTCCAGAGAGAGGAAGAAACTTTAGAGGTGACATGACTTATGCCAAAAAACAAGGTCACTTAATTGCAGAACTAGGATTGGAATTTATGCTTAGTTTCTTTTTTGGCAGTGCTGGAGACTGACACGAGGGCCTCACAGTCTACCATTGAGCTACGTACCCACCCAAGTTCTCTTTTCATAACCCTCCTAGAATAAAGAGCCACCCTCAATTTAACCTCTGATCAGTCAGCAGCATGACAGAAGCAAAGCCAAATGGAGCATTATTAAATGTTCAGCCAAATAGACAAGGTAAATTCTGACCAGGTGTTTTGACATAGGGAGAAAAGAGAACTGAGGACATGAAGAGCCCCAGTCGTCCCCTCAGTTGAATGCCCTGTAGAATACACCAGTGGTAACATTGGAAGAGTAGGGCAGGCACCACAGAGAGAGCACTAATCTCCAGAATTTATAAAGAATTCAAAAAACTTCACACCGAAAATACAAATAACCCAACAATAAATGGGTTAAGAAACTGAGCAGACACTTCACAGAAGATTTATAAACAACTAATAGATACATGAAAAAAGGCTCAACATCTCTAGTAGTAAGATAAATGCAAATCAAAATTTCCCTAACATTTCATTTCACCCCAATTAGAATGACTATTATCAAGAATATAGCAGCAATAGGTGTTGGCGAGGATGTGAGGGAAAAAGGTGCACTCATACATTGCTGGTGGAGTAGCAAATTGGTTCAATCACTCTGAAAAGCAGTATGGAGATTCCTTCGAAAACTTGGAATGAAACCACCATTTGACCCAGCTATCCCACTCCTTGGCCTATAACCAAAGGTCTTAAAATCAGCATACTACAGTGATGCAGCCACATCAATGTTTATAGCAGCTCAATTCACAATAGCTAGATTGTGTAACCAACCTAGAGGCCCTTAAATAGACGAATGGATAAAGAAACTGTAGTATATATACACAATAGAATATTATTCAGCCATAAAGAATAAGAAGATTATGGCATTTGCAGGTAAATGGATGGAGTTGGAGAATATCATGCTAAGTGAGATAAGCCAATCCCCCAAAACCAAAGGCAGAATGTCTTCTCTGATAAGTGGATGATGATACATAACAGGGGGTGGCAGGGGTAAGGGAAGAATGGAGGAAGGATGGATTGTATAGAGGGAAATAAGGGGTGGGGGGGGCAGGGGGAAGGAAAGATATTGGAATGAAACAAACATTACCCTATGTGCACATATGATTACACAAACAGTGTGACTCTACTTCATGTACAATCAGAGAAATGAAAGTTGTACTCCATTTGTGTACGATGAATCAAAAAAAATCTAAAAAATTTGAAAAAAATGACTTATTCAAAAAATAGCATCTTTTGAAATGAGAGGAGGACTGAAGGAAAGGCCAGGACTAACATGGCTCAAGGAGACACTCCTCTCAGGCATAAAATTTAAGGAGATGCTAAAAAATTCAAGATATAGGTTTCAATGCAAAATTAATGCCAAAATTAAAATTACTGCAAAAATTTTGATGAACAACATATAACATCTTTAAATAAAAACAGGACCAGTATTTCTGATTTTCAGCCAGTATGGCTGTGTCAGGCACTGTCTTCTGATCTTTTTGCCTTTGTTCCACCCTTTCTGCTCATTTTTGGACTGCCTGGGCTTTTTCCCTAACTCCCTGTCACACACTCTCTTCCTGTCTCTCTTTCTCTCATGTCTTCATTTTCCTCTTCTTTATTTTCTGAATTTTATTTCTCTCATTTTCTCCCTTTGGGACCGCGCTTCTTTTCCTTTGGTGCTTTCCCTCACTCTGTGTCACCTCCATCCCTTAGCAAGGCACAATGCACTGTTTGGGTAGATTTTCTCAAATGTATTAAAGTGTTAATGTTTAATTGTCCATATGTACTCTTGCATAGAAATATTTAAAATGTCATTATAATTCTTATTATCTATAAGCCTCCCTGAAACACTTTTGGAATTAGTCCTGGCCAAATTAGTGAACCTTTTCTTTTTGCATCAGTTTTCTCATCTGTATGGCAAAGTTATGTTTACCTTATAGAGCAATTATAAATATCACATGAGATCCTATATACCAAGCAGACCAAACAGCGACCGATACACTATATGTGTGTTTGATGGTGCGTGATTATTATTATGATTATTATGTTCAGAAACCACAGTTCTTAAGACTTCTGTTACTAAGATGCCTGCATTTAAAGGAATTTAGATTTTGGAGGCTCTAATCTTGCTAGCTTACTGTGGAATCAACTTTACATATCTTCATAAACATTCTGTTGCTTTTCTAAGCAGCATCATGTGATTTAAATGTTTCTGGGAATGGTGTAATGGGATTTGCTGAAATTAATCAAGACTAAGTCTGGAATACAGTGGCTTCATTATACATTATTCACAAAGGAAAACTCTTGCAATTAACTTATCACCAACTTCTTTTCTGTATAAAATTGGCTTTATTTGAAATGAAGCAATTAAAACCTTGTAAATAGAATTTTCAGAAAAATAAATTCCTAAATATAGCTACTCGGTGATAAGGCAGAAATCAGTCATAGTCACTAAATTCCCAAATTAAAAATCCAGATGGCTCCTCTAACTTTGGGTCCACGTTGTCTAATAGTGATGTCAATGTTTAAACTGAAAACCACTATGGAAATTGTGAGCATGGCCAGGGAGATGTTTCCAACAGGATGTCAAAAGAAAATACAGTCTCCAGCAAACCTTGTGGGACTCCAAGCAACCACCACTCAAAAGCAAAAGACCTCTGATGGATAATTTAAATGCTTTTTTCAAATTTTCTTCTAAAACTATTGAATAAGCTCTTAAATGCATAAATTAATGCTTTTCTTGGTCTCACTGTGGGTGAAAGTGCATTTTTTATAAAAAAAATTGTGGAAACAATTTACTAAGGAAGACTTGAGTAAGTGGAATATCCACAAGAGAAAATAAAGTGCGACAATTTAAAATTGTATTTTAATTCAGTAGCATGATATAGGAAAAGGATCTCAGCAAAGCAAATGGAGGAAGAAAGAGTTGGGGACAGTGGTAGAACACTGGCCTATAATGTGTAAGGTCCTGGGTTCAATCTCCAGGACAGCAACAATAACAACAAAAAGACATTAGTAGATGAAGGAATATGATTATTATGTCATTATTATGTCATATAATCACTATGTCATATAATTATATATGCACACAGCATAATCTCAACTTAAACCGACCAAAATACAAACTTAAACTGAAGAAGTTGTACAAACGTGTACAAATATTGATATCTGTATAAATGTTAATTTCCTAATAAATTTTTTAAACATTTTCATTGGAAAACAATTATAGATGAATGAACATAACTTTTGTTTGCAATTCTCCATTTTATTATAATTTTGTATTTTCTATGATATTTTTCATTTATTCAAGTTCTATAACCCTGACCCTCTAATACTTAAAAAATTAATTTGACCATATCATGTTGACTATAAATCGTCAAGTGTATGACTCACCAGTTGGGTTTTCCTGCAGCTTTAGCGTTCGTTTTATTTGCTGCAGTGCTTTTCCTTTTGCTCCCAGTTGCACCATTCCAAGAACCAAAGTTGTTCCAAGGGGGGAAAACACAATGTTGTTCTTGTGAGATAAGCAAATAGCTTGATAAAGATCCACTGCAAATTCAGCATTTTTTTGAGCCAAGGTTCTTGAGATGTGGCTTCCAGAAAAAATCAACAGGAGACTCCACAAGATTTTATCCATTTTGACTTCTGTTTAGTGTTTAATTTAAAATATTATTGGCTTTCAAAATAAGATTTTACCATATTGTACTATACCCAACAAAAGACTTTCTACATACTACTAGAACTTTCTATCTCATGAGAACATACTACCACAAGAAGACTTAGATGACAGTTTTATGACCAACTACCATCAAATAGGAGAAACAATCCATATGGTACTGGTATTTTCTATGTTCCTTCAAGAACCAGTACATAATATATTTGTCATTTCTTCTAGTCAAAGGAGAAATGATAATTATGGAGCATTATCAATGGCAACCACTGTCTTTAAATAACTGTATGATGCATCTTTCCTATTTTATCTTATGGTTTTATATCGCACCTATAACTCTGATATGAAGAGAAACTTCTTACAGGCAACTCTAAAATTGTAAATAGACCAAGCATGAAAACGAAATAAAAACAAGCACACTCCAATTTGTTTTTCACCTATAATATTAGGAAGTTAATGTATTCTAAATCACTTGAGTAATCTGGCTAACTTTCTAAGAGCTTTTTCACAGTCTACATAATATCTCACTCTAAACAGAAAAATAGTCCAAAGCCTACAAAAACCCACCTTATACTCGTACTTTTCCAAAGGAGGGGAAAAGAAGTGCAAACAAAACAAAACCTGTAAAGAAATAAAATGACAATTTCTGGGCACACCATTACATACCTGTAATCCCAGAGATTTAGAAGCCTGATGCAGAAGGATGACAAGTTCAAGGACAGCCTGGGCAACTTACTGAGACCCTGCCTCAAAGTAAAAATAAGGAAGACTGGTATGTAGCTCAAGAATAGAGTATCCTGGGTTCAATCCTCAGTATTGAGGGAATAGAAAGAAATAAACTAATAAAGGAAGAAAGTGATTTTAAAAGATGAAGGAATCATTTTATTACAATTATTAACATGTTAACTGCACAGAATAGTGGGCTTCACTGTCACATGTTCATACCTACATACAACATGCTTGATTATATTCACATTTCCTATTTCCCTCTCTTATCCCCTCGCCTCTACCTCAGTCCCCTTCCCCTTCCCCAATAGCCTCCTTCTACTTTCATGTCATTTTTTTCCCTGTAGATTTCACACATGGGAGAATATATGTGATACTTGTCTTTCGATAAAATGATTGCCAGGTATAAGAGAGGAGCAACGAATGAAAACCATAACCGAGTCACAAGACAGACACAATATTAATGAGCCCTCTGGTCAAATTATAGGAAATTCAACTATCTGATTATATCTTGAACAGAATTACTTTTGCAATATTGCTACATGGTTGGTAGAATATTTACTCTGAGGCCTCATAAATTTTAGTAACTCTAATTTTATTTTATAAACAATACATGTTAGTAACAGTAGGTTAAAGTAACCCTTCACTGGGGTAAAAATGAAAGTCTGCAGAATAGTGTGATGTGCAGCTAAAGAAAAGGAAAACTGCATTTCAGGAGACCATTAGGAGGGCCATTATGACCCATAAGTAGGTAAAAATTACTAATAGTTGAATATTCTCCAAGACCATAGACTCATTATTTAGATAATTCAAGAACTTTTTACATATGTGTAGTTAAACTTTATTTGTTTAAACATACATTTTATAGGGAAAAAAGTTCAAAATGTAATTCAAAGTGATTTTTAGACAATAATGTGTTGGTAAATTATAAATATGAATAATAAATACAGATAATTTAAATACAGATAAAATATAGAAAATATATAATAAAATATTGATGATATATATTATCAAGCAAATACTAAGGACTGAATCAGCACATTAGGAGGTGAGAATGCAATAATAAAAACCTGTACTTCTATGGGAAAAATATTTATCATTGTTCTGAGATATTCAATTATTCAAAATATTTCTGATGAAATATTTTTCATAGCTTCATAAGTAGTCAAAATATTTTTGGTACCTTTAAGTCATCAAATGGTAATTCGTTACTAGGTTAATGCTAAATAATAAAAAATATTATGAAGAATGCAATTTTCCCATTGTAGTAGAATCTTGCCTTTAGAGTTATCCTCTTATTAACAATTTTCATGATTAAAATTTATATTTTTTTGCATTCATTTCTCCCAGAAAGTTTCTAGGCACTTAATTAAGTATAATCTGACAAATACTTGGTTTGAAAATTTCACTTACTTCATTGGTTTTTGGCTAAAATCTCATCACAAAGCACAATGTAATGAAAACTAAACATCCTGTTGAATTCTGCCATAAGAAGTTGACCTTCCAATTTATAGTAACATCTTTTAAGGAGAATAAAAGCAATGCATTAATTTAATAAATTCAAATGATTTCTGCACCAGGCAAATTGAAATGCCATTCTTCTACTTTACTAAACACTCAGAGTCAAATCTATTACATACATAGTTCATTCAAAAGCTATTTAATTTTAAAATACTTACCCCAAATTGACTTCTGATTACTTACTGGAATGTTAGAGTTGAATGTGCTTACTGGGAAACTCTTGTTCACGGAACACCTGAACAGCCAAGGCCAAATCTATTTGTCTTGAACAATTCTTTAATAATTCCTCTGGAATCATAGCAGGTGCTCACTACATTTGTATGGAAGGACTAACATGTCAAAGTAATGATCAGTGATAAACCATGTAAGAATTAACAAAGGAAATGATAGGATTTTTTTAATTATTAAATTAATATACTTATTTTATCCATTATTTGTTTGTTCTAAAAATAAAAACAGAATTATGAAGAATGTGCCAGTGTTTGTAACTTTGATGGTAATTAGTTCTTTTTGTTTCTCATAGGGTTCCTATATCAGATTACCAATGTGCCCATCATAAATATTTCAGAATGCCTGTGAGAAACAGAATAAAGCTAAATCAAGTCCACAATGCAGAGACAAATTACTGCTGCATTTGCAGAGTTCTCAACAATACATCAAATTATGCAATAGTTATAGGAGACTCCTGTGGCTATGAGACCCATTTAAACTTCTAGGAAAAGCAATGGATGCTGAAAAAGTATATTATTTATATTTAGCAAAAAAGACCTGATTAGGATTACTGATTTACCAAATTATACCTATTTACATATTTACTGTGGTTAATAGTATTATCTGTTTACCATAGGTAACTTGATAATGAACATTGATGTCACTTTTATATGCTTTTAAAATTCAACATGACTTTCTCTGCAAACAGGCCATTAATAAAAATGTATGCATAATTGAATGGGTTTTTAATCTCATTTTTGTAGTTCAAATCAATCACCTCACTGGCAATTAGATATTGAACACATTGCATTATTCATCAGTGGCCTCTGGGAAAAGAAATGAAAAATCTGGTCCACTGTCAATTAAACAGATATGTCAATAGTGATGACTAAAAAATATTATTTCTGATAAATTTATGAGAAAGAAATAAAATGAGTGTATGTATATGTACATACATATACATGCATTGTATATGTATTCAATTTTATAAGGACTTCATCTTTAAAGTTCTTTTTCAGGGACCCTATTGATAACTTTCAGTGTTCTAATAGGGATATGACTTAATTCCAGACTTGAGAAGCCTGATATCTATACCATAATCTCCTAATTAATATTCTTAATCAACTATATGAGCATCTCTAAATGTCTAAATCTTGTATTTTATTCTAATATGACATTCACTAAAACGCAAAAACTTTTTTTCTACCTTCATCTAAACATTTAGTTAGAGACAATTTTCTAAAAACAGAGAGGTATAACACAAAAGCACAATCCCTATTTATTCCACACTGTGATACATAAATAATAAGTCTGAATGTCCAAGACTAAAAGTCAATCAATGCTTTTCTACCCATGTAGTGACATCAGAAAACATCCATCACCAGCACACTTGGCTACCAAATTATGATGTCTGTACATTACTCATATCATAATGTGATTTATTCAGAAACAGGCCATTACTTTGCCTTCCAAAGGCATAGACAGCCACTCTGTCTTATTAAGATCATTTAATGAAACTGTTGTGTGAGGACCTTCTATTAGTGCAGTTCAAGCAAAATGTGCATTTTCCTGGCTCTTGGGTAGCAAAAAGCAATAACCATGAATTTCTCCTCCCTGGTTTAAGCTCTTTTAGTAGACAATAAAGATACCAAAATTGTTCATAAAATATTACTGCAAAGCTTTTAAATATTTTCACCAATCTGTTCCTTGCACCACTCTTGCTCCTAAAAATCAGAAAAAAAATATTCATAATGGCATAAATTTCAATACCATTGCCTCTACCACCATTCAGAAATAAATTTAGGAACATATAAAAAATCAATAGCAAGGGGTCCCAGTTACAATCCCATTGCCTTTCTTAGCATTTTACATGCTTTTTAAAGTAAAAATGTCTTTAATTCTAAACTTTAAACACCTAAAAGCAAGTGTCATCATTGATAAAAAGTTTTTAAAAGTTAATTTTTCCAACTGAGCATGGATTAATCTGAATTTTTCTCTGTCAGTTTGCTACATATATTTTGAGTGATAAGAGAAAAATGTTCTAAAAAGAGAAAAGGTTAAATTATATTTAGTGTACATCTACATGCTACAAACAAGAATTGAAGATTATGACACATCCTGTTTTAATGTGACAAGTTCCTTTCACTGTAGAAAAATGGATCTCAAATAATTGAATCTAAATGTTAATTTCAGAAGCAGTTTATAATGTCTCCAGTTCTATCTGCAATTGACAGACGAGACCCTGATAGCTGCCTAGCACAATTAGATGCTATAAGGTATGAAAGAACAGTGAGACAATAACTAAATGTCTGTCTCCTTTTTATGGATGTTTTTGTTCCAAATTATCAGAGATATTAACATTAAAAGAAACTTTGATAGCTTTAAAGGCTCTATTCTCATTAAAGGTACTTGTGAGACAGCTCCTTTTAATTCATTTCACAGAAGAGGTCCTGAAGTTAATTAAGGATGGAATTAAAGTTACATACAGGATAGAGCTTTGCACACGTGGTAGGCTATAGAGAGGTCTGTCTAACATGAACCAGACTATTTCTGACTAATCACTTCAAACAAAGTCATCACCAGGGACATCAAGTACAATACATCTAGTAAAAGAATTTCCAAATTATACCAGAAAAAACTAGTGGGTTCCTTCAATCTTTACTTGATAAACCAATACATTTTATGTGACTCCCCTTTAGAAAGCTAAGGGCAAAGTAAGTGTATCTTATTTGCATATGAATCCCCAATATCAAAAACAATCCCCTGAATATGCTTTCCATAAGTGAATGATAGATGGATGGATGGATGAATGGATCGATGGAGAAAAAGCCTTCACAAAATAATGGGTACTCATGTTACATCTCTTTAACATCTTAATATTCCTTTAAATTTCTGGAAAAGTGACTCAAATTTCATTTCACTGCACTATCACCAACCTATGATTCATAAATCATATGCTCTGAGTTTGAAATGATGGATTATACAATCAAAGTTCCCATTCAGTGTAAGTATTCTCTGAAATAGCCCTGTGTGAGAGTTATTTTTGCTCAAACATCACAAGGAATCCTTTGTCCCAAGACAAGTTTTTGCAATTTTTAAAAATAATTTACTTAGAAATATTTTCAAATTTACATGAAAGTTGTCGGTATATATAAAGATCTATTACCTTCATGTTTCCCGTCTTTCAGTTTCCCCTATTACTATCACTTACCACATTTTTATAATTATATATGTATTAAAAATTATATACATATATCTTTAATGATAGATAAATATTTGTATATATTTCATATGTATAATAATCTTTTCTGAATCATACAAGAGCAAGCTGCAAACATGGTTTTCCATCCCATCTGACCATTCCAGTATTTCCTAAGAAAAGAACACCCTCCTACACAATCACCTCAGCATACGTGCTCACACAAATATGTTTCTCCTACCTCTTTCCCATATGTGTTCGTCATTCCATAAGGAAAATGCACTTAAATGTACATGGAAGTGATGGCTGCTCTCTGAAAACCTTTCTTTTATCATCTTCTCCCAAATCAAGCACCCCAGCATTGCTCTACTGATGCTAGAAATTCTATAATTAGGGTTCATTTTTTTGAATTTATTAAGTAAGTGAACAGAAAGAGAAAGGGCAAATATTGTGGCCTTAGGAGTAAAACAGACCTGGGTTCCAATGCCAACTCTGCCATTGATAACTGGGCAATACCCTAAAAAAATAAAAATGATGGATTTTAACATTAAAATAGGCCTATCTTGTAAGATTATTACGAGCTTCAGACACATTGAACTAAGGCAGCTGCTATGCCAAATAAGCCCCTATGGCTGCTAATTATTAACCAGTATGGGTTGTCACAAGATTTTTCTTAAAACAAAAAACATATTTTGAAAGGACTCTTTAAAACACAAATACATACTAAGTAACTAACAATGTGAAAATGAATTGGTTAGTTCTTTCTACAGGACACAATTAAAAAGCAACATATGTATACTGGTTGCTTGGAAGATGATGAAATGTATGAAGAAAAATAGGTCCACAAAGAGAAGCAGTAAATTTCAGAAACAAATGCTTCCTATCTGACTGTCCTTGTAGAGCAAACCTTTTATACCATCCCAGGTCCTTTGATTTCTTTTCAAAGCTATTACCTCTTTGGTGGTGCTATGCCATGCCACTCCATTTTAAAGTACAGTATAACAAAATACAAAAGTAGGTCACATGCAATAATTTCCCCATAATTATTTAAAAGTATATAAGTCAATAAATATGAGCCAACACAAATTTATAGGAAATGTTAATTGCCAGGATTTGATCAGTACATATTATATACATGTATCTAAATATCAGACTGTATGCCATAAATATGTGCCATTACTGCATTTATTCATGTGTGTGAAGTACAGGTGGTCAAACACAGGGGTACTCTGGTATCACTAAACTAATCCTTAGTCCATTTTTTTTTTCGAGGTGGAGTCTCCCAAAAGTGGAGAGGCTGGTCTCGAACTTGTAATCCTTCTTTTTTGGCCTCCCAAGTCACTGGTATTAGAGGACTGTGTCACCATTTCCAGCTATACATTTTAATCAAAACAATTTTAAGTGTGTAAAGAGATGGGAATGTCAACAATTTGGATTTGATCATTAATTGCTGTATATTCGTATCAAATTATGACACTGTATGCCATAAATTTATGTGCTTAAAATAAAATATATTTTAAAAGAATTAATAGGAAAGGTTGTTATCAATAAGATCTTATTGCCATTTTCAGAAACGCTGAAAAATAATCCAGAAAGTGTAAATAATTGGGAACAATTTTTTTCTTCGAATTTGTAGATGTTCACTGTATCAATAGCTTCCATATATTTTAATGGAGGTCTTATAATTTAAAAATGACCAAACACATTTATGTATAGAGGCAATTAGAAATGCAATTGGTTAAAATACTTTGTTTTGGAGTTGTAAATTTTTTACATTAAAAACACTTGAGAACAGATAGTACCAATGACATTTCACCTTCTCTACCCTTTCTCATATTAAGAATACATTCAAAGTGAAAGATGACAGATTAAAAACAGCAATAAAACATAATCAGAAAATGAAGCCTCCAGAAGTTCAAATATGAAGTAAAAGACAGGCAGAATTCTTGATGTGTTTTCTGCATTTTATGCATGTAATTTTTGTGACAATAAAATATTTATTTTTCTCTCAATTATAATCGCTTCTTATTTCTCTTCATCGTCACTTCACAATTTGTTTCCTGAAGTAATTGCTTGGCTTTTCTTTCATGATCCAGAATTTCTTTGGGGAACAGGTTTTTTTCTACAAATACAGCTTTCAAAGCTACAAAATGATGAAGAAAATGACATGTAAATTACATTTGGTAAAAGACCCAATTCAATGAAGTGGTGGGGAGGAAATGCTCAAGTTTTCTTTTTCAAAACAATCATGTGTTTCTAAAACCAAGAGTATATTTAGGGAAATTTTCTCTAAGCTTCTGCTATTCATTTCATTGCAATTTAAATTTAAAAGTTAATTTTTAACAAAGTTTGTTCTATTAATGTATTTATGTCGTGATGGAGATCTGCCAGTTAAGAGTAGAGACAAAAGGAGTGTGTGTTTTTCAGTTTTGTTTTTTAATCTACTTAACAGTTATCAAGGACTTGCAAAAAGCCAAGAACAAATTATTCTGTATTGAAATAAGACAATTAAAATAATCAAAACACAGTTTGACTATCTGCATGACTAAACCCATACATCTGCAATCACATCCTTATAAAATACTTTGATCTGCAGGGATCTGTGGCTTCAGAAAAAAAAAGAGCCAAATTACCCCATGAATGGGCATATTGTTCATCAGCAAGAAGTGGGAGGAAATTGTGCCACGCATTCAAGAAAATAATTTTGGCCTTTTGCATAATTTTATCATTGCAATGAATGCTTATTGAATGTATATTGTACACAATGTTCTGTGCCCAAGCATAAGTGTGCCACAAATATGACCAAGTCATAGTCTTTTTTCCAATGTAGAAGCAATACCCATGTAACCAAAATACCATATACAATAGATAGTTTCAAGAGACCATAGGAACATAAATTATGCATAAACCTGTAAAGAGATTATAAAAATATAGAGAGATCATGTGAAAAATTCTAAGAATTAGGTACTATTATCTAGATCTTAAAATCCGGATGGGATTTAACTAACTAAAAAACATGGAGGTGAAGTAGGAATGGCATAGGGAACAGAAATGTCCACTATGGAACAAAGTGAATAAAAGTTCAGGGCAATGGGAGCTGCTATTGAGGTAACTAGATCATTCTGTACAATTTAACAGAAGCATAAATATAAGAAGACAAATGGAATGAATTTGGAACTCGACTGAGGAGCACTTTAAATGCAAAACCAAGGAGAAAAGAAAGAAAGCCAACCAGAACAACTTTATAGCACAGTGGCATCTTTATATATTAGTATTAAAAAAAAATACTTCTGTATATTAGCTTTGTACCACTGTGCCCAAAATACTGACAAGAGCAACTCAGAGAAGGAAAAGTTTATTTTGGCTCTGGGTTTCAGAGGTTTCAATCCATGGTCAGTCGACCCCTTTGCACTGGGCCTCACTTGAACTGAACATCATAATGGGAAGGCATGGCAGAGGGCAGCTGCTCAGCAGCCAGGAAGCAGAGAAAGAGAGAAGAGGCCCGGGACAGATATAGTCCAAGGCCATGTCCCCAGTGACCTACTTTCTCCAGCCATGTTTCACCTGCCAACTGTTACCATCCAGTAATTCATTCAAATTATTAATCCCTCAAATGAATTAATGCACTAATGAGATTACAGCTCCCATCATCCATCTTTTACTAAAAGTTCTGCCTCTGACTCTTGTTGCACTGGGGACCATGTTTCAAAGCATGAATGAAAATTTCAGATTCAAATCAACACTCCTACTTCTAGTACGATTGTGGCTGTATGTCCATATCTTTCTTTTGTTTCCTGGAAATTATACAAGAACAATCAGGGAAATGAGGGAAAATAACTCTTCAAACACATTCAACTTTCAGACAAATTCAGAGATGTAATCCACTGCCTACAACATAAGAAGAGCAAACAGCTGAGACTGGGCAAAAATTGCACAAGAAAAAAAATATAGCATAATAAGACCACAAGCAGTATCTCAGAAAGTGCTGACAAAAAGATGCTCTCTGAAGGTGAGTATCACTCTGAAATTCAAGTGCTTTATCCTTCATTTTTACCTGTGGATGCTGAGAAGAAGTGAAGAAGTCTGGAGGCAGAAGTCTCCCTGACCTGATTTGGTTCAAAGAAGCAGAGGAGGTAGAGCTACCTGAAGTATTTATTACAAATGTGAGTCATTCTTTACTGAAACCACTCTTCCTGGGTTGTAAAAACCTGAAAGTCCCCTAAGGCCACATCCCAACTCTTCACCCAGGGATCTACCACATGTTTCAAGTCTAAGAAAATCCAACTCATTAAACTAATTTTAAAAAGGAACATTTAAAGACTAGCATAGTATGAACATGGTATTATGAGCAAAAACCAGAAACACATCAAATTGAAGAAAAACAACAGAACTAATCAATATAAGAACCACCACCATAAAAATATGGCCATTGCACTAATTTATTACCAAGCATTTAAAACAACAGGTTGAGAAACATTAGAAAACTTGGTGAGCATTTCTTTCCCAAACCTTCTGCATTTTTCAGGCAACCTTTGTTTCATAAAAGGGAATAAAATCAAGACATTCCTTTATTAAAAAAAAAAAGACTGAGAGAAAATCTTTACCACATACACCTCAGATAAAGCATTAATCTCTAGGATATATAAAGAACTCAAAAAACTTAACACTAAAAAACAAATAACCCAATTAATAAATGGACTAAGGAACTGAACATACACTTCACAGAAGAAGATATACAATCTATCAACAAATATATGAAAAAATGTTCAACATCTCTAGCAATTAGAGAAATGCAAATCAAAACTACTCTAAGATTTCATTTCACTCAAATCAGAATGGCAATTTTCAAGTATACAAGCAATAATAAGTATTGGTGAGGATGTGAGGGAAAAGGTACACTCTTACATTGCTGGTGGGAATGTAAAATGGTGTAACCATTATGGAAAGAAGAATGGAGATTCCTCAGAAAACTTGGAATGGAACCACAATTTGACCCATTTATCCCATTCCTCGATTTATACCCAAAGGATTTAAAATCAACAAACTACATGACACAGCCACATCAATGTTTATACCACCTCAATTCACCATAGCTAAAGTATGGAACCAACCTAGATGCCCTTCAACAGATGAATGGGTAAAGAAAATGTGGTTTATATATATGATGGAATATTACTCAGCTTTAAAGAAGAATTAAATTATGGCATTTGCTCGTAAATGGATGAAGTTAGAGAATATCATGCTAAGGGAAATAAGCCAAACCCAAAGAAACAAAGGCCCAATGTTTTCTCAGATATGCAGATGCTAATTCTCAATAACGGGGGCAGGGCATAGGGAAGAATGGAGTTACTTTATATTAGGATAGGGGAGTGAAGGGAGGGAAAGGTGTATGGGGGTAGGAATGATAGTAGAGTGAAACAGACATTATTACTTCATGTACATTTATGACTGCATGACCAATATGATCCTGCAGGGTGTATAATCAGAAAAATAAGAGATTGCTCTCCATTTATGTATGATCTATCAAAATGTATAAATGCATTCTACTGTCATATGTAACAAATAGAACAAATTAAACAAGTAAAAAAATACAAAAAAATTAAATATAAAAACTTACATAAGAAATTGCATCTCTGAAAAACTATCATAGAGCAGAAGTGAAAGAACTCAGGGAAGAGACAAAGACACATGAGAAAGTACTAAAATGTGTGCTGACAGAAAACAGGGAAAAAAAATCAAAAACACTATGGAGAACAGAATGGGAGCACAATAGGAAATATAGAGTATAAAACAAGAAAAACAAATGTAGCAAGTGAAATTCTAGGAAAATAGTGAGAAAAAAAGAATGTTGAAAACAGCCAAAAAAAGATCTAATAAACACATAATGGAAGTCAATTCTTAAGGAAAACAAACAGAGTATAACAAACATTTAAAGGTCATCATTTAATAAAACTTTTCACAAATAAGAGACAACCTGATTGTATAGCAAAAGGACACAGGAGAAATGGAGTCAGAATGCTCAAAACTAAGACAGAGCAGACACAGGTTAGCAAAATTATTAGACTTTAAAGACAGATAAAGAATCATTTGACAGATGGAAAAAAAGGATCAGGTAACTTAAAGGGAAAAAGTATCTTTCTTGCATTAGATATTTTTGTAGGAATAAGCAATACTAGAAGACAGTGGAGCAGCATGTACAAAACAATCAGGGAAATATTATGTAGGTTAAGAATATATATATATGTTTCCAAACAACTCTTCAAATCTCAGTATTATAAATGACTTCAAAATTCAAGGAATTTAGCGACTGTCAATGTCAAGAGTCCTTTTGAGGGAGATTACTAAAAGATAAACTGAGAAACGACTGAGGAAAATCTGAAAGAAAAATAAATGGTGATGATTATCAAATATATTTAAATATAAAAGTAAGATTTAGCTGGGTGCAGTGATACATTCCTGTAATCCCACTGACTCAGAAGAGGATTACAAGTTTGAGGCCAGCCTCAGCAACTTAGCAAGGCAAGACCATGTCTCAAATAAAAATTAAAAAGGGCTAGGGACATGGATCAATTGTTAAGTGCCCCTGGGTTCAATCCCCAGTACCTCAAAACAATAATAATAATAATAATATCTAAACAATGTGTTGTTCAGGATGACGAAAGAGAAGGTAAATGCTATATGCCCAACAATATAGAAATGATACAATTAAAAATTGATAGGGAGAAAGCAGCATAGATCATGATAAATTAAAGATAAAGACCATCATTTAAAACAAATAAGTAATAGCAGTATAAACAAACTTAACAAAATAAGCACAAAGAAAGATCATATTGTTAATAAAACTTTATAGAAGATGAGGAGGGGAATAAGAAAACAAGTTCATTTCATCATCACTGAGCTAGTATCTAACAATTACTATTTAAGAGAAATAAAGAACTGCAGAATTATATGAACCAAAGAATATAAAAGTAACCTCTAGAGAAAACACCCTTTCCAAATAAAAACAAAGGGAAAATACAGATCCAGAGAAAACTTTAAAATAGATAAAACAATAAATAGGATAAAAGAGTGTTACGGTTTAGATTAGGTGTCTTCCAAAAGTTCAAGTGTGAGACAATGGAAGAAAGTTTAGAGATGAAATGATTGAGTTATGAAAGATTGAACCTAATCAGTGCACTAATCCTCTGATGGGGATTAACTTGGGGTAACTTAAGGTAGGTCGGTGTGGCTAGAGGAGGTGGGTCCCTGGGCGCGTGCCTTTGGGTTTATATTTTGTCCTTACAGAGCAGAGCTCTCTCTCTCTCTCTGCATTCTGGGTGCCATGTTCCCCCTGCCTTCCTCTGCCTCACTCTCCTCCCATGATGTTCTGTCTCACTTGATGCCCCAAGGAACAGAGTCAGCCGTTCAGCTATCTATGCACTGAGACCTCCGAAACTGTGAGCCCCAAATAAATTTTGCTACTTAAAATCTTTTGGTCACAGTGAAGGAAACCTGACTAAAACAAAGGCTTTGAGAAATAACAGCAACATGTCCACCATGTCTGACATACCAATGCAATTAAAGGGGCTCAATTTTCAAATGTTTTTAAAAAAGAATTTTTGATTGGATTAAAAGAAAAACTCAATACACATCAAAAATCAGGTGACTAAGGAATTTTTAAATAAAAGGATAAGTATAACAGACAAATAAAAGCCAAAAGAAAACAGGCAAAATCTAAAAGCATAAATATATACAGAAACCCTAAGAGGATAGACAGAAACTCATAATGTTAGTTGTCAGAAATTAATGAGAGTGGGAATTGAAAAGTTCATTACCATGGGAGGAGGGAAACGTCTTATTGAATGTTTTTTTTTTAACCTACTATTTGAACTGTGTGAATTTGTTTTATAGCAATAAGACAGTAATGAAAACTGGAACTTCCTCTAGGCAGAGCAACAAATGAAAAGACCGCACTTGCCATCTGCCTAATACCCGCAGTCTGAGGTAATGTGATTTATGATGTACATTAGCAGTTGATCCTGTCTCCTGTGACTGCAGATTAGTACTTCAGAATCACAAGGAATTCTGAGGCCCTCTGAGATATACTGTAGAAGTCAGAATATTACTTCTGAAAGAAATTAGCGGTTTGCTGAGATTTGTCTCTCAACTGGATGAATTTTCACCAGTATTGAATAGGCTTCAGGACAATTAAGCTAAAAATGAAGTTAGGCCCTTGTAAGATTTTGAGAGGAAACAATCTCACTTGGATACTTTTTTTTTTTTTAGAGGTGGGTGTTGAGTTAAAAAATAGAAGACTAGCAGTACATATACAGTGTAGATCCCTGATGCTTGGCTTGAAGATAATACAATTTTAGGAGATGTGTTAAAGAAAAAGAATACAAAATTACAAATACTAAATGATTCATAAAAGTGATCAGTTAGGTAGAATGAGAAAATAAATCTCAAGAAATTACTGAAAAATTTATGTTAAGCTTACTTGCCTCCCAGGCCATACCAGAAGAATATTTTGCTCAGAATGGTTAGCAACAGCCACTGTATATGGATTCGTTGTGTCACCTCCCTCTTTAAACACTCTAACAGCTTCCCTTCATGCTTACAGTAAACAGATTCCCTGCCCCTGCAGCAGGGTCCCACATCACATGACTCCCAGCTCATCTTGCACCAGTCTCCTCATTCCATTTCAGCAAAAGTGACCTTCTTTCTGTCCCTAGAACACTTCAACTTCATTCCCACCTCAGTGGCTTTATACTTCTGTTCCCTGAGCTTGAACTCATATGTCTCCAAAGTCTTTGTGGGACTCTGTCTTTCAGAATTCACCTTAGTTGTCAATGCCCCGCCCCCTGAGTTATGCTCAACTACACTATCTTGCTTTATTCTCTTCATGGTTCTTATCCACATCACTATTCACACTTTTCTTCTTCTTTTTTTTATTATTTATTGTCTACTTGTCCCCCTAGACAATAAATTCATGGAAAGTGAAATCCTCGTCTGTCCCTGTATACCAAATACTGCAGCACCCAGCATTGTGTCTAGTTCATGGAAAGGGAATCAAAAAATACACATGTCGAATGAATGAACAGACAAATTAATGCCATTCACTCCTCACACTTTGGGAATTCATTTTAGAGACCCAAGAGTTCTACAATAATGACAAAAGCATGTTTTTTCACATCTTAGAACCATGTATCTATCCATGTAACCACAATCCCAGTTCTTAAAAATCAACATCTAGTGTTATCTAGTGTTACATTCACTCTTTCCTACCTGGGAAAATATGACATTTATATATTCATCACTTCATTTTATAGTTAACTACCAGACAAGGTTTGTTATAATGATAGCCAAAAAGTGTCTTTAAAGCAATGCAAATGACAGATGTGGTGTTCATGAAGTTAGGCAAAACATTTTCACTAAAATAAAATGATTCTGTGATTTAAACACAAAAATATTGCCTTATCTGTTACTTTCTATTTCTTTCCTTACCCACTAATTGGAGACTAACTATCAGATGAGCAATAATGGCAAAACTCACAAAGACACCCTGGCAACAAGGGACTTGGAGGCCATATAAACAGAGCATGCAATGACCAGCTGTCATTAGGCTATAAGCATACAGCGTTCTGCAAATCTTCTATTTCACATTTTCCAATACATTCTAAGTCCCCTAGACAAGTCCTTATCTATGAGGTTTCAATTAGACAAGAATCATTGAGGTTTTGTTACAAAGCAGATTTGACTCAATGAAAGTGGGTTGGGGCCTGAGATGTTACCTTCCCACAGACTCCTATGTCAAGGTTCTAATTCCTAAACCTCAAATCTAGATCAGTATCACCAAGCTGTCACTCAGTTTCTGTCACTAGCTAACAGTCAGGTAACAGAGCCTGTTGATGGCAGAGTAACCTTCTTCAATGAATGATAAGTAATGGTTGTTTGGGATTGTTGAGTTGTACATATTAATGATTTCTTTGTAGACCCCAAATTTTGGTATACATATGTGTGTATTTGTGAATTTAAAGATGATTTAGTGTAATGTGAACAAAGATACAGACTAATACAAAGGATTTATGCTTCTAAAATGTCTCACTCTGGATCTTTAAAAATCTAACATTTTCTGGGATAAGTCATGTACAGCATTCTCTCATCTCTTTCTTAAATATAATTACAAATTTAAAAATACTAATTTTTTGTTCAAGGAATAGCTAACATAATATCAAAGTCAGTTTTATTTACAAGGATGTAAGATTACATACTAGATTACATACTAGCTCAGAGCTGAGCTCCAACATACTAGCTCAGAGCTGAACTCTGGTCTTCCGCACCACTGCACGGTGGCTCCTGGAGTTGCCGGCACCAGTGGGGAGTTTGGGCCTTTTGGTGCCATTTTGCAGCTTCCCTGGCAGAGGGCGACCGTCTTAGGCGGCCTGGATCCTCAGAGCTGAGCTCGGGTCTTCCGGCGGGGCAGCAGCACTGTGACTCCTGGTGAGATCTGGCCTGGAGCGGAGGCGGTCGCCAACTCCAGTGGGGAGTTTGGGCCCTTCAGCGCTATTTTGCAGCTTCCCTGGCAGAGAGTGACCACCTGCCACCGCCTGTGCCCCCAGCAAGGAGCTCAGGCCTGCCTGGGCTCTCAAGCCCAGTGTCTCCATCACTGAGCACAGTTCTGTGACACCACCCCAACTTGGTCTAGTGCCCAGGTCCACACCCAGGCCCAGGGTCTAGCACTTTGCTGTATCTGGTTGTCTATCAACACCAGGCTACCTCTGCCCAGAATCATTGATCATTCCCAACCTGGAGGTAGTAGGACAGCACTTTCTTGAGTCACCGCTTCATCAAGCACCTCTCAAACATCAGGTGAGTTACTGGAAATCTGCAGGGACACTTTAAGTCTTTACAGGGAAATTGCAATCCCTCTGGTTCGCACTACTAGATGGGAAGATACACGAGCAACATGAGAAAACACAGGAAGAAAGTGTCCCAAACAAACCTAGATGATATATCAAGAGAACCCAAAGACAGCATGATAGAAGGAATGACAGAAAGGGAGTTCAGAATGTTCATAATTAAAATGATCCTAGAAGAGAATGATGTGACGAGAGAGCAGATTCAGGCCATGAATAATCAGCTAATAGAGCAATTGCAGGAAGAAAAATCATTTCAATAAAGAGATAGAAGTTCTGAAAAAAACAAACAGAAATCCTTGAAGGAAACAAGGAAATGAAGGAAACAATAAACCAAGTTGAAAACTCAATAGAAAGCATAATTAACAGAATAGATCACTTGGAAGACAGAACCTCAGACAATGAAGACAAAATATTTAATCTTGAAAACAAAGTCGAACAAACAGAGAAGATGGTTAGGAATCATGAACGAAACCTCCAAGAAATATGGGACATCATGAAAAGACCAAATTTAAGAGTTATTGGGATTGAGGAAGGCACAGAGATACAAACCAAGGGTATGAATAATCTGTTCAAGGAAATAATATCAGAAAATTTCCCAAATATGATGAATGAGATGGAAAATCAATTACAAGAGGCTTACAGGACACCAAACGCACAGAATTACAACAGATCCACACCAAGGCACATTAGAATGAAAATACCTAACATACAAAACAAAGATAGAATTTTAAAGGCTGTGAGAGAAAAGCATCAGATTACCTACAGGGGGGAAACTGATATGGATATCAGCAGATTTCTCATCCCAGACCCTAAAAGCAAGAAAGGCCTGGAACAACATATTTCAAGCTCTGAAAGAAAATGGATGTCAACCAAGAATCTTATACCCAGCAAAACTTACCTTCAGATTTGATGATGAAATAAAATCCTTCCATGATAAACAAAAGCTTAAAGAATTCACAAAGAGAAAGCTTGCCCTACAGAACATTCTCAACAAAATATTCAAAGAGGAAGAAACGAAAAATAACAATCTCAGTCATCATGGGGAGGAACTACCCTAAAGAAAGAGTCAATCAAAGGAGAAACAAAGTTAAGCTAAAAACCCCAAAAAAGCTAATATGGCAGGAAATACAAGTCATATCTCAATAATAACTCTGAATGTAAATGGCCTAAACTCATCAATCAAAAGACATAGACTGGCAGACTGGATTATAAAGAAAGACCCAACAATATGCTGCCTTCAAGAGACTCATCTCATAGAAAAACATGCCCACAGACTAAAGGTGAAAGGTTGGGAAAAAGCATACCATGCACATGGACTGAGTAAAAAAGCTGGGGTTTCCATTCTCATTTCAGATAAAGCAGACTTCAAACCAAAGTTAGTCAGAAGGGATAAAGAAGGACATTTCATACTGCTTAAAGGAAGCATAAATCAACAGGACATAACAATCATAAATATTTATGCACCAAACAATGGTGCATCCATGTACGTCAATCAGATCCTTCTCAATTTCAGGAATCAAATAGACCAAAACACAATAATACTGGGAGACTTTAACACTCCTCTCTCACCATTGGACATATCTTCCAAACAAAAATTGAACAAAGAAACTATAGGACTCAATGACACAATCGCTAATTTAGACTTAACAGACATATACAGAATATTCCATCCATCAAAAAGCGAATACACTTTCTTCTCAGCAGCTCATGGTTCCTTCTCTAAAATAGACCATATATTATGCCACAAAGCTACTCTTAGCAAATACAAAAACATACAGATACTACCTTGTATACTATCAGATCATAATGGAATGAAATTAGATATCAATGATAAAGTTAAAAACAGAAACTACTCCAAGACCTGGAGATTAAATAATATGCTATTGAATGATGCATGGATAACAAAAGACATTAGGGGGGAAATTAAAAGATTCTTAGAGGTCAATGAGAACAAAGATACAACATATCAAAATCTCTGGGACACTATGACAGCAGTGCTAAGAGGAAAATTCATTGCATGGAGTGCATTTAATAAAAAATGAGAAGTCAACAAATCAATGACATCACATTACAGCTCAAAGCCCTAGAAAAAGAGGAACAGATCATCACCAAAAAATAGAAGAAGACAGGAAATAATCAAAATCAGAGTTGAAATCAATGAAATTGAAACAAAAGAAACAATTCAAAAAATTGACAAAACAAAAAGTTGGTTCTTTGAAAAAATAAACAAAATTGATAAACCCTTAGCCACACTAACGAAGAGAAGGAGAGAGAAACTCCAAATTACTAAAATTCGTGACGGAAATGGAAATACTACAACAGACACAATTGAAATACAAAACATAATAAGAAGCTACTTTGAAAATTTATACTCCGACAAAACAGAAAACCTGGAAGACATCAACAGGTTCCTAGAGGCATATGAGCCACCCAAACTGAATCTGGAGGACATACACAACTTAAATAGATCAATTTCAAGCAATGAAATAGAGGAAGTCATAAAAAGCCTACCAACAAAGAAAAGTCCAGGACCAGATGGATTCATAGCCGAGTCCTACAAGACCTTCAAAGAAGAGCTCATTCCAATACTCCTCAAAGTATTTCATGAAATAGAGGAGGAGTGAACCCTTCCAAACTCATTCTATGAAGCTAATATCACCCTGATATCAAAACCAGAGAAGGACACATCGAGGAAAGAAAATTTCAGACCCATATCTCTAATGAACATAGATGCAAAAATTCTTAACAAAATTTTAGCAAATCGCATACAAAAGCATATTAAAAAGATAGTGCACCATGATCAAGTGGGTTTCATCCCAGGGACGCAAGTTTGGTTCAACATCCGGAAATCAATAAATGTAATTCACCACATCAACAAACTTTAAGTCAAGAACCACAAGATTATTTCAATAGATGCAGAGAAAGCATCTGATAAAATACAGCACTCCTTCATGCTCAAAACACTAGAAAAAATAGGGGTAGTGGGGACATTCCTTAACATTGTAAAGGCTATCTATGCTAAGCCCACAGCTAACATCATTCTAAATGAAGAAAAATTGAAAGCATTCCCCCCTGAGAACTGGAACAAGGCAGGGATGCCCTCTTTCGCCACTACTATTCAACATTGTTCTTGAAACTCTAGACAGAGCAATTAGACAGACCAAAGAAATTATAGGAATATGAATAGGAAAAGAAGAGCTCAAACTATCCCTATTTGCTGATGACATGAGTCTCTATTTAGAAGACCCCAAGAATTCCACCAGAAAACTTCTGGAACTCATTAATGAATTCAGTAAAGTAGCAGGATATAAAATTAATGCTCATAAATCTAATGCATTTTTATTCATAAGTGATGCATCCCCTGAGAGAGAAATTAGGAAAACTACCCTATTCACAATAACCTCAAATAAAATAAAATACTTGGGAATCAATCTAACAAAAGAAGTGAAAGACCTCTACACTGAGAACTACAGAACACTAAAGAAAGAAGTTAAAGAGCATCTGAGAAGATGGAAAGATCTCCCATGTTCTTGGATAGGCAGAATTAATATTGTCAAAATGGCCATACTTCCAAAAGTGCTATATAAATTCAATGCAATTCCAATTAAAATCCCAATGATGGACCTCATAGAAATAGAGCAAGCAATCATGAAATTCATTTGGAGGAATAAGAGACCCAGAATAGCTAAAGCAATCCTTAGCAAGAAGAGTGAAGCAGGGGGTATGACAATACCAGACCTCCAACTATACTACAGAGCAATAGTGACAAAAACAGCATGGTATTGGCACCAAAATTGACAGGTAGATCAATGGTACAGAATAGAGGACACAGGGGCAAACCCACATAAATACAGGTAGCTCATACTTGACAAAGGAGCCAAAAACATACAATGGAGAAAAGACAGCCTCTTCAACAAATGGTGCTGGGAAAATTGGAAATCCATAAGCAGCAAAATAAAACTAAACCCATATCTCTCACTCTGTACAAAACTCAACTCAAAGTGGATCAAGGACCTAGGAATTAGACCAGAGACTCTGCACCTAATAGAAGAGAAAATAGGTCCAAATCTTCATCACGTTGGCCTAGGACTGGATTTCCTTAACTTGACTCCCAAAGTGCAAGAAATAAAAGCACGAATCAATGATTGGGATAGAGTCAAACTAAAAAGCTTTTTCTCAGCAAAGGAAACAATCAGCAATGTGAAGAGAGAGCCTTCAGAGTGGGAGAAAATCTTTGCCACACACACTTC